>NQII01000105.1:18764-161474 GCA_002778355.1 Clitarchus hookeri | reverse complement strand
ATTATGTGAACTCACAAATAAAGTGTAATTTATTAGTAAATTGGACCTAGAGACAACAGTGTCGACGTATTCCTACGCCCCATCACTGAGGGCTAGCATCAAGTGCTGACGCCTAACGCCACAGAGCAGAATCAATACCTACTTCCAAACTTCAGCATTTGGCAGTTATCAACCATTTAACCGATTTAAACCAAATTTCGTATGATTACATTGAATTTAGATAGCGATAGTGTTATTGGTCCGCCATGTTGTAAGATAATGTAACATAAAATTTAAGTTCTTGTGTTAAATCTGGGCAACCACACAACCAATTACTGCCAAATTTATCACGTAAGTAATAATATTGTAGGCCATGTTTATGCCATTTAACTGGATAAGGCACTTATCTTAAAAATGGTAGAAATATATATATGTTTGGTTTATTTGCATCAGTCATTCAGTTTGACTAATTCTGACCAAATTGGTTATGATGAAAGCATCTATTACAATCATCAGATGCGTCTAGCCAGAGACTTTTTCCCTCTATTTAGTAAGATAGTGACACATGAACAAATCAAGTTTCATCATATCTCAGGAAAAAATGAAGCAGTTCCTTCCTAGTTAGTCAAAAACATTTTACTACAATAGGTCAAGCAAATTGGCATATTTTAGTGGGCAAGGCACTTATTTTTAAAACGGCGGCAGTATAAAATTATATTTTAGTATTTTATAAGTTTCAAAACCAAGTTACCAATTTCAAATTTACTTTGTATGCTAGCAGAATCTTTTACAACAATGAAATTGGTATCCAATGATCCTCTTTTNAACCAATTTCAAATTTACTTTGTATGCTAGCAGAATCTTTTACAACAATGAAATTGGTATCCAATGATCCTCTTTTGTCCGCTTTTTTGTAAGATAACGCCACAAGAATAAATTAAGTTTTGTCTTTTCTCTTGAAACAATAAACAGGCTCCTACAGATTTGGCATGCAAGTAGAACTACAGTAGTCCATGTAAACGGACATGTTTTAAGATGGCCATAAAGTTTTATAAAAATAGCTGCCATATAAATATTTTAACATAATAATCTATATACATGAAACAAGGAAACTAATTTTGACTTAACTTGGTACGCTGGCAGTATATATGCAAGCAACAAATAATCTCATATATAAACTCATTTGTCCGATGGTTTTGGATGATAGAACCATACGAAAAATTATGCTTTGGTGTCCTATCTTGCGACAAACTTAACTGATACATACCAAATTCAGGCGACTAGTTATACTTTTGTAGTCCATGTAAGTTTATATGACTTAAGGAAGTAGTCACAAATTTCAATATAATAGCTTTGTAAATATCTTAGGTAAGCGTGCCATTTGCACAAAGAACTTCAACCTGCTATACCATGTAGCAGTACATATGGCAAACGTAGAATGTGATAATACCTACATAACCGTTTCGCTCTCCAGTAATGAAGATAGCACCTTTTGAGAAAATTGAGCTTTAATTCCATAATTTGAACCAATCGACCGATTCCCANCTCCAGTAATGAAGATAGCACCTTTTGAGAAAATTGAGCTTTAATTCCATAATTTGAACCAATCGACCGATTCCCACCGAACATTGTACACACGTAATGCCACAGTAGACCATGTTTTAGGTGTGTATAGCTTTGTTTACAGTATGGCTGCCATATCAATTATTTAGATAAATTTGTCATATGTATCTATTAAGCGATTTAACTAATTTGAATTAAACTTTGTATACTGAAAGAATCCATTATAAACATAAAATATCCATATAGAGATAATATTTTGCCTCCTTTTTGTAAGATATTGCTAGGTGATAAAATTTTACATTTATGCCATATCTCGGGAACAAAGATCTAATACCGACCATATTTTTATACAAGTAGTGTTACATTAGGCAACGTAAACCTACCTAATTTAAGTGGGTCAGGCATTTTGTTTTGAAAATGGTGCAATAAAAATTATTTTGATATGTTTTTAACATTTATTTTAAATAATTTAACAAAATTCAACCAAATGTTTTATACTGACTATAAATATATATTATAAGCATTAGATATGCCTATACAGAGCCGGTTTTTAGTCCATTTCATAGGATAGCCCAAAATGAAAAACTTGGTTTTTATTTTCTATTTTGGGAACCAGTCAACCTATTTACAGTCAATTCTGCACACAAGTATTTATATGGTAGACCACGTAAGCTTACAGGATATATGAGACTCGCACACTTGTTTTCAAAATTATTTTGTGGTAAATATTTGAAGTTGGTAAATCCATTCTAACAAAACTTTAGACTGATTGCTACCGATGTTGGTACTGCGAATACTACCCCGTAATGCAGTTCGTTGCACGCTATATTACGTTACGAGGTGTTCTGTGTTTGAGTCCCAGGTAAAGTACATTTGTACCTGTAACTGTATCACTAGTGTTGCATTTATTTCTTGCTGCATCTTTAATGATATTACTATCAATGAAACGTCAACACCCACCTGTCACCTTATCTTTCAAGAACTTTAGCAAACTTATTTGCAATCATGTAGAGGAAAGCTGGCTCATTAGTTATATCGATAACTTCTAGTTTTTTAAAATAATTCTTTAAGTTTCGCCGCGCTAGTAGCTGGAAATTAATACAGCTTTTAAATTTTAATATATGTCTTATTGATTACTGTACAATATTAATATTTGGATTCTTAATTTAAAATTTAAGCGTTATTTGTTGTGTTAAATAAAAAAATCAATTTCACTTCTTCCATGCTATATATTTTGGTATATATCATTACAACAGTTCCATTTTACACAGCCTTTAAACATATCTCTAAATATCTACAACAACCTACCAAATAAANTATTGATTACTGTACAATATTAATATTTGGATTCTTAATTTAAAATTTAAGCGTTATTTGTTGTGTTAAATAAAAAAATCCATTTCACTTCTTCCATGCTATATATTTTGGTATATATCATTACAACAGTTCCATTTTACACAGCCTTTAAACATATCTCTAAATATCTACAACAACCTACCAAATAAAGACTATTTAAAAACACTCTACCAACATCTCATCACTAAACCTCCTCTGGTTACATTGCCAACATAGCCAGATTACATATGATTTTCGGCGAAACTGAAAACCCCTCCCAGGCAAAATTCGTAACACTGATTCTGTACCTCTCTGACTCATCTTGGTAGTGCCTTGGTTAGAATATCGGCTATTTGCTGTCCACTTTCTACCTACTGTAGTTTAAGTTTTCCTTTCTCCATCCTGTCACAAGCAAAGAAGTACTTCACGTCTACGTGTTTATTTCAAATACCGTTTTCTGTATTTTCAATCAGGGATATGCAACTCTGATTATCATCAACCTTGTAAAAACTAATTTTAAAATCGCTTAACATTATCTTTAACATTAATGCTTCACTTTCTGCCATATCGGGCTACAGGTTCTGCTTCACTTGTTGAGAGTGCAAATAGCTGTGTTTCCTTGTAGCGAGTATACTGCATTTTCATATACTCTGAACAAGAACCCTCTCACTGATTTTCTTTCTTTATCATCTCCACCCCAATCTGCATCTGCATAACCTAACATATCCGACGGTACACCACCCATATAACTTTCAGGCATCTTAAAAATATTTTCATAAGATAACGTGCTTTATCTGTGTCTTTATATTATCCAAAATGTGATGCATGTACATGGCATGGATGAGATGTAGAAATTTGTTTTACGTATCGTGATGGATTATCGAGGCCTACGAAGCATTTCAGCAATCACTTTTCTTTTATTGCAAATTCATCCCTTGGCTTACTTTCGACCATACTACCAAATTCTTATTCAAAACAGCTAGAATTGTACCATCAACATGCGAAAGTAAGTACAACACTCCATGTTCGTTTTCTAGTATGTACCAATTATAATCATTTTTAGATCTAATATATTAGTTCTATCATATTTTGATATCATCTCGTGTGTTTCATCACTTAGGCACTTGTTTGAGGCCATACTAGGTTTTTTTCAGTTTAAGGACATAATAAGGTGTATGGTTCACACTGGCAAAGTTACACTTTGACATGACGTGTGCATGGTTTTTGCACTTGTGCGTTGCATAGCCATAGTGTCTTTTAGTAGCATATCCAACTACAAGGAAAAGGGCTTCGTGATACTATTTTATTTTCTGGTAGTGTAGGTAGTTGAAGTATGTATCTTTGACAGTATGTGTTTAGGTTTTATATGTGTATGCAGACATGTAGTTATGAGGTAGGTTTTTAAAGTAATAATGTAAATAAATAGGTACGTAGGTAAATGCTTTGAGCAATATGTGGTTTGGTAAGCAATTAAGTAAAAATTATATGGTGTTGTATGTAAATTTTCGAGTAAGTGTTTGTAAGTCAGTGAGTAAGAAAATATGAAGTCTCTTATGTAGCTTGCATTGGTGTGTAGGTGATTTGGTGTCAAGCCAGACTACGATGCCTACACAGCTCTTGTAATGTACTACTGCCAGTTAGTAAATAAATCTGGAGAGGAAAATTACACTAATTAAATATATTTTATAACGACAATATTTTATTGCTTTTCCGGGCTTCCTTCCTCAATGTTTCTTAAGGGTACACAAATAATTTTTGTATCAATTACAAAATAGCCAGAGACTTTGTAAAAACCAGATTGTAGTATTATCCGTACAAATCAACTTCATGAGAGTGATGCGCGTAACTGTGCGAGGGCCATTATCAGTTGAGCTTTATTGCCGCACGAGCTAGACGCGTTGAGCGATAACAACAGCACATACTGTATCACAATGCTAAGGTAAGCGAGCGAAGGTCAGACGGCGCGGAGATAGCGGCTATAAAACAACGCGTGTCAACAACTGTGGCTTGCAGTATCACGCGAGCATGGAGAGCGCGAAGGAGGCGGACTGGGTGCTGGACGTGGTGCGACGGCACTTCTCCGTCGACGACGTCCATGTGCGGCCGTTCGTCGTGGCCAACAGCATCATATCCACCATGTACCTGGCCGAGGTGGAGGAGGCGGTCTCCGGCAGCAGCCTCTCCCTCATCTGCAAGCTTCTGGAGAAGGACAAGCTACATACCAGGGAGTTGTACATGGCGATGCACTACCTTAACGAGAATTTCTTCTTCGGCGAGCTTCTGCCCTTCCTGCTGGGCCCCGCCGGCGGAGACGACAACATGTCGCGGCTCTTCCCGCGGTTCCACTTCGCGCACCGTGACGACGTGCAGTGCCTCATCGCCATCGACAACTTGATGCCTCTGGGCTACAAGACAGCCCAGTGCGACCTTGACCTGGAGCACGCCACGCTCGCCTTGCAGGCGTTGGGGAAGTTCCACGCCCTCTCCTACGTCGCCAAGAGGAGGCACCCACAGCAGTTCCACGACTTCATGGCCCGGGTGCAGTACCCGCGCAAGATAGGCTTCTTGAACCGCATGTTTCACATTATAAACGTTATCTGTGTTGAACACACCGTCAGCTTGTTTCGCGGAGCCCGACCGGTAGAGTCCGAAAAATACTCCGAGCAGCTTGAAGAAATCGTGAGCGACGCCTCGGAGTTGTACGGTCAAGTGTACGAAGGACGCGAACCCATGGCTGTGCTCGTCCATGGCGATTACAAAAGTGAAAACATAATGTTTAAGTACGACGGAGGTGGAAGTCCAGTGGCCCTGAAACTGATAGACTTCCAGCTTCTTTCGTATTCATCTCCTGCCATCGATTTCTTCCTCTTGCTGTTTCTGAGCACTGCCCCGGAGATGTGGGTGACGCACTGGGATACTTTGCTCGCTAATTACCACGACGCACTTCTGGACACTGCTTCCAGGTACTTGCAGTGTTCCCGGGAATCTCTTCAAGAGGTGTTAGGCCTTAAGGCTTTTAAAATGGAATTCAAAAATTACTGCCACCACGGATTTTATGTTGCTAATTTTTTCAAACCTATTCGGTCTTTAACACCTGAGCAGCATGCTTTATTGATGAAGACTTTATTTGATGAAGCCGCCTCCCAAGAAATAATAGGCACGGCATTCACAGATTTGAATAAAAAGTACAGTGACGAAGTTAAGCACAATATGACAGTTATGTTGGAACACGTCCTCAAACTGAAGTTCACATAAATTTTTACCAAATTATATAGTTTTTAGAATGTTTTTTATAATTATTTCAAATTTCTAATTTTTAAAAATTAACTTTTAAACTAAAATGTGTAAGGAAAATGGAGATAATATATATTAAATAGTATTTTTTTATATAGCTTTCTGCAGTACCGATTAGTATTTCTTGTATTTTGGGATGAGTAACAGAATTTTATTTTATAATGTATAAATGCTGGAACGTAGTAAACGATCTGAGCCAAATATCAGGATCGAGGTGCTCGATGTTACGTAATTACTACAAAAATAATTAATGTCTAAATAATTTTTTTTTTNTAAACGACCTGAGCCAAATATCAGGATCGAGGTGCTCGATGTTACGTAATTACTACAAAAATAATTAATGTCTAAATTATTTTGTTTAAAAATCTTAAATAAACTTACAGCACCAGTTGAAAATATTGTAATCAACGGTCTGTGGATTTTGCGAACGATAACGTAACTGTTAAAATTAATTTATTTGCTTCAACATAACTCACTCCAAGACTCTATGTAAGCGTTTGTCATTGGAAACTGAAATCACAATATTGTTATCGCAAATTCTTAACGGTAAATGATTTCCAGTCGGTATTCCAAACTCTCAAAGTATTAATTGGCATAATAACAGAACATAATGTACAGAAACACTTATTATAATGGTCGCGGTTTTTTATGACAAAACGAAACAGAGTTAGAGGTTTATGCATATCTCAAAATAAGTAAGTAAATAATAAGTTTACACTATCTGTAAAACGAATAATCGTCCAAATATGTACACTTAATTACATTGTATTCCTTAATGGCAATCATATACGTTGTGATTTTTATTTCACTTATGAAAAATATTTGTTCAATTTCACGAATGGAAGACTGCAAACTGCCTCAGAAATTGAGATGTGAAAGTACTGTTATCATNAAAATATTTGTTCAATTTCACGAATGGAAGACTGCAAACTGCCTCAGAAATTGAGATGTGAAAGTACTGTTATCATCCAGAATGTTTAAAATATCGTCTGTAGCACAGGTGTTAATAATATGTATGCAACAGCAACGGTGATTGACGTTCGCTTCAGTAATTTTTTAAAAAGTAAACACAAGTATTAAAAGTATTACAAGTTACTTATAATTTTATATAAGCTTGCCACTGAATCGGCTTTGGAACTGCCAAGCATCTTGGTAGAGACTTGCCATAGCTCAACTGTAACATATCAGTAAAACACAAACATGACTGGCGGTACAACAGGCTACATCATCATCAGCAAACAAAAGGAGACACATCATCAATGCACACTCCCAACCTTTACCAGCTGGCACACTGGATATATNAACCTTTACCAGCTGGCACACTGAATATAGAAAACCTTAAATAGCATAAATATAGTCTATTCGCGGTTTTTTAAAACTTTTTTGAATCAAACCTTTGAAAAATCACTCCATATTTTACGGGCTTGGTTGTTTCCTAAACATGTCATGTTTCAAAAGCGTTTTATACTTATGTTAACATAAAAATAGCTTATTTTTGTTTAAATTGAACTTTAACTTATGTTTGTTCTATAAAGCATAATATTTAATTTATAATTGATACGAACAAAATAGGGAATAAACAGGCGTATTGGCAACGCATAGTGAGAAATAGTTCCTATGCAAAATATTATTACACTTAGTTCCCACGAATGCGGTGTGTTATCCCTTTGGTGTAATTTTCTAGACGTAGTTGAGTTTTGTTTGCATGAGGAGGAGGAACACCCTGGTAGATCTTAAGCAGGGCTTCATAAAATTTTGAAGTAACTATAAATTGACTATATGCTGCAATTTACAGGTAGATTAATAATACATTAAACATGAAAGCGGAGAATATGGCCTAAGACTGTAATAAGTATTTTCCCCATTTTTTATTGCGTAACATTACTTAGAATGCCCACTTTTGGAAATAGAGGTATTCTAATATAACTTTTAGTATATAACAACTAGTGAAACGTTATCTTAAAATTTCCTAAAACATTTACAATTGATTAGTAAATAACTTCCATCAAATTTACTAACAATATATTTCAATATTTATAAATCTTATAAATATTGCTACATAGTGCTGATGTCGTCAGACGTGTGTGTACATGACCAAGGCAGGTAACATGGGTTGCATAATTTTACATGCTCCAAGTACAATTTACGGGGTAATGCTCAGCAGGCAGGCAGATGAGCGGGACATTTTTACTTTATTTTCAGTGGGCGACGTATGAAAATGTCGAGTCTCATCCCCTCCGCTCCCCCTTAAAACAAAACGAGACCGCCAATATCTCCATCTCCAGTCGTTCTGCAGCTCCTGCCGAGATGGCCGGTCTCGACATCTCCGGACTCCAGAACGTCAGCAGTTCATCATCAGCAGATATTCTTCCGCAGCATCCAGCACGATTCTCCTGGCCGAGAAGCATGCACAAACATGCGACAACCACAACAGTTAAACTCATCTACCTCACAAGAGCTATAAATAAAGATAAAATGACCCAATCATAGTGGCACTATTGCCTATCACTAAAATCTCTTAATACTCCACAATTTTAGTGTGCATGTGATTTATACTTTTTAATTTGCGATACATTGTCCCATATGGACAAATAAGTTCCATTTAAGCACACGAACCAACAGCACGTGGTTACAACTGGGATACATGGTGATTGTTTCTTTTTCCTGTGTTATTTTCATCTTTCAACAAAAATGATGTGTAAGCCAAAAACTGCTTATCAAACACGGCCCTGCATATTTTGGTGCGAGCTTCGCACTAATACTATAGACCTTTGAACTCAAATAGCGAGACCCAATCAGACCTTATCTCCTAACTTTCACTGAACCTGTCCACTATTATTTTATATCTGCCGGTTAATGTCCTATGAAAAGAACTCAAATTCACGGTTATTTCCTGCCAAAAACCATATATTTTGTTCACATCTGTATTATTCCAGGAGAAAAAGACAAACTTAATCCATTTATAAGAGGATACAATACACTTATTTGCAGAAATAGTTCTCAGGGAACCTTTATTGTACTCTTATTTGCATTATTAAACTCCAGACTGATCTGATGCAACCCTTTCATCCCACTGCATGTTGGTACTGGTCAGGCACGCTTGCAACCAGATTTCAAATTCCTATTATATATATCGTTTACATAAGCCTGTTGATAATATGGAAATGTTTGTATTAAATTAATGCCTAATTTGAATTCCCAGTTCTTCATTTCTACACATACAAACTAGGAGGCGTTATCAGTTACTATGGTTAATGGTGAAACAAATACCGAAAATACTTGTTGATTCAAGATATTATAATTTGAATAAGATTTGACTGACCACAGAGGAAAAAAATAAACCATCATAGTAAATTGTTATACTATAACTTAAATAGCATTAAATACCACCTTTCTCCTAGCTAAAGTCCTAAAATCATCTAAGTAAGCACTTTTTCAAGGATACTTGGCGAAAGGTTCTGAAAATATTTCTGGTGCTTTAAAATTTTGGGGGTTTATCATTCTGCCAAACCTGACTCATAAGCATAATTTCTCATTTTAGGCGAAAATACAATTTTCTTTGTCCTACTACAGGTATCATCTTACCCCAGATGACCCCANAATTGTTATACTATAACTTAAATAGCATTAAATACCACCTTTCTCCTAGCTAAAGTCCTAAAATCATCTAAGTAAGTACTTTTTTAAGGATACTTGGCGAAAGGTTCTGAAAATATTTCTGGTGCTTTAAAATTTTGGGGGTTTATCATTCTGCCAAACCTGACTCATGAGTATAATTTCTCATTTTAGGCGAAAATACAATTTTCTTTGTCCTACTACAGGTATCATCTTACCCCAGATGACCCCANTATAATTTCTCATTTTAGGCGAAAATACAATTTTCTTTGTCCTACTACAGGTATCATCTTACCCCAGATGACCCCAAATACGCATATTGTGGTAGTATTAAAAATAATCTTCCTCGGAGACTGTTTAAAGAAAATACTTGACTTCCCTCGTCCACTCGCTATTTCTTTTCGGATATGATCACATTCAGTGTCAGTATTTAAAGATCTTAGAGCGCTATATTTGCCTGGTGAAAACTCTGTAAAACCACAGGCTCGTCCGATAAATACTTACACAGATCACTGGTAATTAAACTTCCCCAGATATCTTCTCAGTTATTACCGGCCCAGTTTCCTGTATCTCATCCAAAACCCCAACTTCTTTGACATCTACTGAAATTCATCAGGATCAAATATATGGAACAAACAGTCTGCTACATGATTTTCCACGCATTGCTGTACTGCAAATTTGAATCTGGTGTTCCGAACCAACCTACGAGCCAATCTACTAGCTGCGTTGTTACTCGCCAGAATCCAAATAAGTGCTTAATTATCTGCATGAAGTGTAAACTATTTATACAAGAGATATCAGCNTTGTTACTCGCCAGAATCCAAATAAGTGCTTAATTATCTGCATGAAGTGTAAACTATTTATACAAGAGATATCAGCTAATTTCTCCATACCATAGTTGGCCGCCAAAACTCCTTCTCGAAAGACGGGTATTGTTGATCGACTGATGTCAGCAACTTACAAACATAGGCTATTTTGAATTATGAACTGTGAGTATNTTGTTACTCGCCAGAATCCAAATAAGTGCTTAATTATCTGCATGAAGTGTAAACTATTTATACAAGAGATATCAGCAAATTTCTCCATACCATAGTTGGCCGCCAAAACTCCTTCTCGGAAGACGGGTATTGTTGATCGACTGATGTCAGCAACTTACAAACATAGGCTATTTTGAATTATGAACTGTGAGTATCTTGGCTTAACACAGCTCTAGCAGCTAAAGAAGTCGCATTTTCTTGTAGCGTGAAACCCTTATCAATTGTTTAGTCTGGTGGAAAAATTAGATGGTATTTGAGAGTCACAATTACCTATCATTGGGGTTTGACCCATACAAACTCCACACCTTTACTCTTGAGTCCATTCAGACGCTGAGCTACCTTTGAGAAATCTTGTACAAACTTGTAATATATTCCTACTATTTATTAAAGTCTGTTTACCCCTCTCAAATACTTAGGAACAGGAAAATTAACTATAGGCCTTAACTTCTGTGGGTCAATTGTTAGTGGAATCTCCCACTTTTTTCCTTTAAATCAGAAAATATTCAATTATATATCTTAAACTTGTGATGGGACATTGTGTAACGAACACTTCGACCTTATATATCATCATTTAAAATTAATTTCACAGGGCCCTGTGTATAATGCGTCAAATTATTAGTGACCATATCTGCGAAATCACGTTTTAGTTTCTCTAATTTAGTATCATTGTTCTCTGTGGCTCCTCTGATTTCAATAACCTATGCCACATAGCTGTTGACACTAAATTTGCTGATTTATCATGACAAAACCAAACCCAATTTTTGATCACGAACCGTTAACAAAGTCCTGGTCTTTCCCAAGAAGTCAGCACCAAAAATAATTTCATGACCCAAACCTTGTAAGAACGTAAAAAAAAATTTTCATGAAAATTTGCCAATTTTTACTTTGAAACTTGCAAGACACCTAGAATGCAACATTCCCCAATCAGCAAGAGAAAGTATTAATTTCGGCCATTTTCTTACTTTCATAATTCCCATAGGTAATATATTTACAGTAAGTTACAGAACTCAAAGAGAATTAACTAACAATATGCTCTCATATCTTTTCAGGCATGTACTACCACATTCATTAACAACACGGACACAAACAATAAAACATTCTTATGCAAAATGCATATTTAGTAACCACATTTATCTCTTGAGGTTTTAATTTATGCGTAAATCACACCTTTACACGCCCCTTCCCCCACAAAAAATAATACTGTACATCTACCATATATCATTTCTTCATTCATTGCCATAGGTAATGTGTGCAATGCAGCGCTCCCAAAAACTATATTCACATTTGAATTGCTAGCCTGTCTCAGATTCACCAGGACGTTACTGTTATAGGCGTGAGTCGTGTCAACAGTAATCACAGCTGGTTTACTCTTAGACATTTACGTGGCAATCGCTCGTAGAATAATTCTGCCTGTGTCAATACGCCAAAGGCTATCTTATCTGTACTACAGTCCTTAATAGTTATCTGGACACGTGACACAAATTAAAGTAACTGAGTCAACGTCTGCGGNGATTCACCAGGACGTTACTGTTATAGGCGTGAGTCGTGTCAACAGTAATCACAGCTGGTTTACTCTTAGACATTTACGTGGCAATCGCTCGTAGAATAATTCTGCCTGTGTCAATACGCCAAAGGCTTACTTATCTGTACTACAGTCCTTAATAGTTATCTGGACACGTGACACAAATTAAAGTAACTGAGTCAACGTCTGCGGNACTTATCTGTACTACAGTCCTTAATAGTTATCTGGACACGTGACACAAATTAAAGTAACTGAGTCAACGTCTGCGGTTGTGAAGCGAACATAAAAAACCTATGATTTTTAGCCAACAGTTCATGAAATATGATATGTGTAAAATAACTTTCACTTCATTGTAGTCCATAAAACCTCAACTGATCGTATTGTTTCCAACACATACTGTCGCATAGACTGCGAAGGAAGATGGACTCTCTTAATAAATTTACTCTTACCCTTAAAAATAACATATATGTCGAAACTGATTCCAATAAATGACAGATAAACTTAGGCACATCCCAATTTCCCCTGATAGCCTTACTCATTACTTCATAGAAAACGTTTAGAACACTAAATATTCGGCNTTAGGCACATCCCAATTTCCCCTGATAGCCTTACTCATTACTTCATAGAAAACGTTTAGAACACTAAATATTCGGCAGTATACAACACATGCTTATAACATAACTGAAATACTCAAAGTTTGCCAAGTGCCACAAAGAAATTCACAATATCTTTCACCGAAGTTGACTTAAATGAAGCCACCCTGTCTACGAATTGCTTTGGAAAATTATGACACATCCAGGCCAGCTTCTGTTCCTTGTGAATTATTGCCACCAAATCTTTTGCACTAAATCACTAGCTATGCCAACAAATATTTCAATTGTGTCTGTGTCAGCTAGCGTCTCTCCACTTCAGCCAACAGCTGGTCAAAGAGGCTTTTTCCAATCGTTGCAACCAACCTGTTGACATGTGTACAACTGCGGTTAACACTAATTCATTCACACAAACTCAGGACTCAAACCTCTACAATTTCATCCCTACTCAGCGCATCAACGACAACAAAATATAAGGACAGGTTTTTAAGGCCCGAAGGCCAGCGCACCCTCCAAACCTCCCGCACTGTAACTGTACTCCGAAGAGTAAAACAGTGCGCTGCACTTATTCTGTCCATTCATAAGGGTCATTCACTTCTTTGGTACCAGTAACCGGTAAATTAACCGATTTTCTCATTTAAAAACCTGTCCTCCTCACCAATCCGGGTTCCACANTTAGGCACATCCCAATTTCCCCTGATAGCCTTACTCATTACTTCATAGAAAACGTTTAGAACACTAAATATTCGGCCGTATACAACACATGCTTATAACATAACTGAAATACTCAAAGTTTGCCAAGTGCCACAAAGAAATCCACAATATCTTTCACCGAAGTTGACTTAAATGAAGCCACCCTGTCTACGAATTGCTTTGGAAAATTATGACACATCCAGGCCAGCTTCTGTTCCTTGTGAATTATTGCCACCAAATCTTTTGCACTAAATCACTAGCTATGCCAACAAATATTTCAATTGTGTCTGTGTCAGCTAGCGTCTCTCCACTTCAGCCAACAGCTGGTCAAAGAGGCTTTTTCCAATCGTTGCAACCAACCTGTTGACATGTGTACAACTGCGGTTAACACTAATTCATTCACACAAACTCAGGACTCAAACCTCTACAATTTCATCCCTACTCAGCGCATCAACGACAACAAAATAAAAGTACAGGTTTTTAAGGCCCGAAGGCCAGCGCACCCTCCAAACCTCCCGCACTGTAACTGTACTCCGAAGAGTAAAACAGTGCGCTGCACTTTTTCTGTCCATTCATAAGGGTCATTCACTTTCTTGGTACCAGTAACCGGTAAATTAACCGATTTTCTCATTTAAAAACCTGTCCTCCTCACCAATCCGGGTTCCACAATTTACCCGTTATGGGTCATCAGAAATTTGCTGGTACCATTTGTCGAATTCTTTTAGTCGTTTCCCAATTCAAGTAGAGAATTCGTTCCATATCTTATGGAGATCTTTATTGGTCATTACATCTTATAATCTCCAGTGAATGCCCTTTTCCCGAGTTTGTTCCTCAAGCCAAACTCGTAAATCCTCTGTCTTGAGACAGTCATCAAGTACATGGTGTACTGTGTCGTCCACGCCACATACATCACACAGCGGAGATTGCACGAGACGTAGGCTGTTCAACTTCGCTTTGAAGTTACCATGTCCAGTTGTTAGTTGCATGCTGTAGTGGTTCACAGTGATCCACTTACAGCTCATCCTGGCTTTAATGTCAGGCAATAACTCGAAAGTTTGCCGACCTTTTTCCGAATTTGTCCATGTGTTCTACCTTTCTTCCAAGATGTCAGCCATTAGCGTTTCCTCATATTCTTTAGAGAGCCCACCGGCCCGAGCCCTCTCCGCCGTGAGTCCTCTGTATTTTATGAGTAGGTCCACTGGAAGGACCCCCGCTATTACTGGGAGCGAGTCGTTCGACACAGTTTTGTATGCACCGGTAACGGTCAGCAGTGCCGCTCTCTGAGCACTTAAAAGCTTTCTTCTGTGCCACGAAAGTGCAGCCCGGTGATGCCACATCACCGCGNACAGTTTTGTATGCACCGGTAACGGTCAGCAGTGCCGCTCTCTGAGCACTTATAAGCTTTCTTCTGTGCCACGAAAATGCAGCCCGGTGATGCCACATCACCGCGCCATAAGTTATTATGTCTTCAAAAACTGCCTTATATATGGTTCTAAGAGTGCCATAATTTAGGCCCCAGTTGGTATTGCCAATTCTCCTGAGTTTTTGAAACACCATGACTGCCTTCCGCGACACATATTCAATATGCTTCAAGAAGCTCATGTTTTCATCCATGATGACTCCGAGATACCTATATTCCTTTACGTATTGAACTGGGCTCCCCCCGAAGTACACGGTCGGGTTTCGTTTCAATTTTCCTTTGACTAGCATTGTTTTGGTCTTCTCTATCGAGAATTCCAATTTCACGCTTTTCGACCAGTTCCAGGTTTTAAACATTATCTCACTTGCTTTTATCTCTAGCTCTCTTCTTGCATTTCCAGAGACTAGGATCAGTCCATCGTCCGCATATCCGAATACCGTGCACCCCGCTGGGAGACCCAGCTCCAAGAAGCCATCGAAGAGGACGTTCCATAGGATAGGTCCGAGGACCGATCCCTGGGGGCATCCCTTCGTGAGTTCTTTCCTTACTTGTGCTGTCCTGGATAAGTAAATACTTCATCTTTCGCGGAAGAAGTCCAGGACCACCCTGCACAAGTTGGCTGGGCAATTCTTAATCTTTAACCGATACATTACCTCCGGCCACCTAAAATAAAAGTACAACAGGAAGAAGATTGAGCAAAGATGTGCTGCAGACTACTTAATCACCAGCATAAATACCATAGAGCCACAACATCAATGTAAACTGCCAACCTTTACCAGTTGGCACAATGGATATTTAAATAGCCAAGCCAAGCAGCAATTTACCTGTAGAGTAATATAATATATGGGTGAGTGAAGAGATTTGGGTGAGTGAAGAGGTCTTGAGAGCCGTTGAGGGTGAAACGAGGTGAGTATGGAGCAGTTCTGGAATGAAAGGGTGGGGGAAACGGGACATCCCCGAGAAAACCCACTGAACAGATGCATTGTCCAGCACGATTCCCATATGCGAAAATCTGGAGTGACCCCACCGGGAATCGAATCCGTGTCGCCTTGGTGGGAGGTGAGTTGTCTTAACCACTACACCACCATGGCCCCAGGTATAAAATATGAAATGGGAGAAAATTATCAGAGATCGTAATAAATGTTGTTCCTATTTTTAATCGTTTCAATTTCTTTTCAATACACACATTCAGGAATTGCAATTTTCTCATATAATTTCGACTATGATTTAACAAATATAACAGTTTAAAATATCCACAATCATTTACAGATGAATAGTAAATACCATAGAGCAATATCAGAAACTATATTAATTAATTTCTTTGACGCTTAGAAAATTACATTAGTAATAAAACTTAATTTTTTACTAGAGTAAATTATTGCCGAGCCCCAATCATGTAGGTATAAACGTCATCATAAACATTATAAATAAAAATCAGCCGTGTGGTCTCTGCAAAACCCGATTAAGGTACAAATAATTCTTACTTCAGCACGAGTCTCACCCGTATTTTTTTATCCGTTAGGATTATTTGGAAAATATTTACATTATTGTTCATACTTGTTAACATTCTCCTTAAATTTCCATTACAACTACAATGTGGAGAGGTTCGGGCTGCTCTTAACAGCGAGGTCATAACAGCCGATGAGGGTGAGTACGGAGCAACGCCGGAATGCAAGAGCAGGGAAAATGGGAGATTTCAAAAGAACGCACCAACCAGCGACATCGTCCGACACGACTCGGACATGCTACCTCTGCACTGTGATTTAATTCACTTGCACAATAACACAAAAAATTACGTAAAAATTTTATCTTCTAATTCTGAAAGCAAAATACCTGCTAATCCCAGAAGGTCATAACGACGATATATTTTAATTCATTGCGGCAATAACCCCCATAGCCTATCATACTTGAGGAGGCATCCATCATTCCGCCAATCCAGACACTGTCAGCCATAGTTATAAAAAACAATCACGTACTCTGGCGAACCCTGTCTTCACAAACAAAAACTAATTACTTATAATAATTTTTATATTTGCGTCAAGTTGGCGAATTAACGCCTTTTGATAGTCTTTTTTTTTGACTGCGCTCATGTGCGAAAGTCCAAATTAGGTTAAATGCAGCGCTGCATAGCTTAGATGTCGGGAAACACACGTGTGCAATCGATGACTGGTAGACAGTGCAGAACTCAGGAAGTATGGCACCTCCAACGGTCGTGAACGTATCTCCGTTTGACATGTTCATCTGGTTGAGGTTGGACGTCTGGACACTGCAGCTTACACGCGTGCTAGGGCAGGTGCGTTTCGCCCTCGTCGCCGCGAGCTCACACCAGGCGATTGCCACTGATGAACACCAATCTGATGCATAGTTTTCCATGGCTGTTTAGACATAAAAGGCAGTTCACGTCGGCTGCATAACTTTACATGCTTTCAGTAAAATTTACGGTTATTATGGGCAGACAGGTAAACGGAACACTTTTGCACAATTTCCAGAGGGCGAAAAATGCTAGGTATGAGACCGCCTTGTCTTAACCTAGTCGACAATGTTAACGACTTCTCTAACCAGATAATAGATTATTTCAACAGCAGTAACCTACTCATAAAATATCGCCATTTTGAAGCAACTATTAATATGTTTATTATCATTGCTTTGTTTGACTAAATGAANCATAAAATATCGCCATTTTGAAGCAACTATTAATATGTTTATTATCATTGCTTTGTTTGACTTAATGAATTGTCTGTCATAGTTTAACTTTTAATAAATAGCATAAATCTGCACTGATTGTAACTAATGCAATATACCACTGTCTATTAAAACAAGGACAAAAATTTTGAATCACATATCAAGATAAGCTTCCTAACTTTGTATTATCATTAACAATGCAGAAACGGCAAAAAAATTTAAAAATAGAATGGGAAAAGTAGTTTATGTCACCTCAAATGACTTTCAGTTGCCGGCATTATCTAACAGTTTCATATGAGCTAACTAACAGGCTCCATTACTAGCATTTCAGCTCGAATTTTTATTTCGCCTTGAATGACTTGCAGTTTCCGGCATCATGTGTCTGTTTCAGATAAACTGATTATAGTCTAATCACGGTTACTTTAAACTTTTCTGAAGCCCTGCTTAAGTTATACATTCCACTGTATTCCTCCGTCTCATGCGAACAAAGAGTAACCAAGTCTAGAAAATTATTCCAATGGGACAACACACTCCATTCGTTCTCACTCAGTATAAGAACGTTTTACATAAGAACTAATTCTTACTAGGCATTACCAACGCACCTATTTCCTCTCTGATTTTATTCATATTAATTTTATGTTAAATATTATAATTTATAGCTTCAACATAAGTAAATGTTCACTTTAACCAAAAAATAGGGTATTTTATGTTAACACAAAGATAAACCGCTTGTAATACGTGGCATATTTAGGAAGCAACTAAACACGCCATACATGGTGTTTGATTCAAAAAGTGTGAATAGGCAATAAAATGCTCCATGACCAGGCATTTGAGCCCGAAGGAGTTGTATTGCGGTTAAAATTACTGCCCGTAAGACGATTAACGCAGGTGATTATAATATGGTAGCATACCGTTGTCGGTTGCATTATAGAGGTTAACGAGATCAACTACCCGCCGTACTGGATATCGAACCTGGTTCCTGAAATGATAGCGAATCAATGACACCACCCTATTCATCACTGTGGTGGTCAATAGGTTGGATAAACCTTTGATCGAGGGCTTAAAGCACCACGTTAGCGAATATGTACGTTTGAAAGCTGAAATAAACTGTAATTGTAAATCTGAGCAATCGTAATATGCTCAGCAATTTTAACAAGCTCAAAAACGTCGATACAATTTCCAAGTGTGAACTAAATTCAACGAATGAATACATAAAATATTTATTCAACATAGTAAAAATGATCAGAAATGCCATCATACTGCAGAGGTATCTAGTCCATCAATGCTTAAAATTGACGTTAACACCAATATAAATCGTAAGTACCGTAACACGTTTACAGAGTACAACTTGNCCCATCAATGCTTAAAATTGACGTTAACACCAATATAAATCGTAAGTACCGTAACACGTTTACAGAGTACAACTTGAACCCAGACGTAAAGAGGGCCAAATATCAACCAACCGACAAGGACGCTACAGAATAGATTTCAATAAAAGAATGTAATACCAGCATTTTTTAAATCCATTTTTTCCTAGCAAACGTTTGTTAATTCTCCTAGTATTTACCATTTGAAAACTATAACCAGGTCGAGTACGAGTAGTATAAAATTAATGTTACTTAGTTACAAGTTTTTAATACACAATTTAGAATTTTGTACTAGGTAAACATTATACATTTCAAAAACACACATGCCAGTACCTGGGCATAAATCTTTAATGGGCGAGGATGGAAATGTGACACATGTAAGCATCAGGTGTATCGATGCTTGAACGTACAGAAATCTGCTTGGTCACAGCATCGACATAATGCATCTATTTGACTTTCATCGGTGGGGCCCTATAATTTTATAACAAAATTAAAGAATTTAAATTGTTTTGCATGTCCCTCTATAACATAAACATGTTTCTATAGGACACGGATTTATTATTAATGTGAGAACAGCTCTGCTAGTAAATTTACCTGCCTTAAATATTTGATAATTGAGAGCAACAGAGAAACAAACATACAAGTGGTCGACAAAATAAATTGGAACACCCATAAGAAAATAAACCAATTTTCGTTCTTGCAGTTCGATTACGCCAGCAGGCAACATATAATTCTGCCTAGTGGCCATGAAGAAGGAGGTATAATAGTATATTCGCGGTTTCTTNTTACGCCAGCAGGCAACATATAATTCTGCCTAGTGGCCATGAAGAAGGAGGTATAATAGTATATTCGCGGTTTCTTTACAGTTTTTGAATCACACCATTGAAAAAGTGCGGTTGTTTCCCAATTATTTCGCAGATCACAAGCGTTTTGTACTTCTGTTAACATGAAGGTATCTTATTCTTGGTTAAATTGAAATTTTACTAACACCTGACCTATAAATTATAATAATTTAGTTTTAATTAATGTGAATAAAACAAGAGAGGTGTGTTGGTAATGACCAGTAAGAAATAGTTCGCATGCAAAATATTATTCAACTGAGAGCGCACAAATGCGGTGCGTTGTCCCTTTGGCGTAATTTCCTAGACTTAGTTACGCTTTGTTTGCATAAGGTGGAGGAATATTCTGAAAGTATAACTTAAGCAGTGATTTAGAAAAGTTTGAAATAACCATGAATGGACTATATATGTATATCAGTAGCAGTCGCACTGGTTGTATGCCAACATTCTGCTAGGAATTCTAATGCCCTTATTTTGCACTTTTCAGACTACCCGTGACTCGCTGAAGCTTCGAAGGTGAAAACAGCCAATCTTGTAGATGTTACATAGCATATCCTTTAAAATGTCGTTACAGACATACGGTAAAGATATGGCAAAAATATTGTAATACATTACCTTCTAAACATAACAGCGACTGAGATTTGAAACTCACTGATAGGATTAGGAGGATGTTGAAGCGGACAGTTGTTAATATTAGCAATACCACATTGACCCAGCTAGCCGCAGAAATGAATGCCTCCCCCTCCTTACCAACTCTAAAGCGACATAATTTAAATAAAACTCGATACTGCAAGCTGTGAAAATTCATGGCCGAGTAACGTTTTCATAACAATTGTTGACATCGCGTTTTGCTTCAAAAAGACGACATGATCCATTGACAAAAGATGACTAGACACAGCGTCAGTGGGCATTTCTTGTATGGTGACACTAAACTTACATTAATTTGATATCACTTGGTGTGTTCATCTATAGAGAGCGGCCGTGGAAGCTTTTCATCCTGACAAGCCAAAGCTTGGGGTGAGCAAGGAATACTTGTGGTCTTGCATGGGAAAATCACTCCACAATTTATTGTTTTTCAGCGTCCATCCAATGCTTCAGACTACGTGCGACTAGGTGAGTCAAAGCATGGTACGTTGAACACGAAGTTTAAGTGTACCTAGTATAAAGTAATAAGACCTTATTTTATTCATGTGCGCTATGATATAAAATTGTTTTAAGTCAACGCGTTTAATTTGTAATTATTTTAAAACTTGTATTTGTCAAGCTTACATAAAATAATTAAATGGCTGCATTTTAAATATAAGTGCTCGACGAACCAAACAATAATGGAGGCCACGCAAATACACACAAAACACAGACAAGGTGATCTCACAAGCTGGTAATTACTTCAGAAATTTGGCTAAAATGTATTTTTTTTTGTTCTACTTCATACAATATGGCATGGTCCATTAGAGCCTACTCGGGAATTAATTAATTTGACAATTAATGCAAATAAAATCGAATGAAAATTATAATTGTATTTGCCGAAATGTAAAGCCTGGTTGAATTCAGTAGTTAATATTACATGTTATCTTATTTAATGGCTATAAATTATTATCAGCCTATTTTCAGAAGGAAAGACATGTTTATAGTATCACCTTCCTCTATGAGTTTCTCTGGTACGTGCTTGCGTTTTCATTAAGATGTTTCAAGTGTTCGGCCGTGACAGGTGCTTGATTTAAAGATTGTGAATAAGAATTTAGGCTTCTTTTGACACATATCATAAGCCATTTATCTAAGCTGAATTAAATTTGCTGCATTGATTAACTGCAAAATTATTATTGAACGTATACAGAACCGTTTTACCGATTTTAACCCAAATTGTTACACTGGCAGTATTTATTACAAGCATTAAATACGCAAATTAAAATTCTATTACGGCGGCCATTTTGTAGTACATTATAAACTTTTGCTATTTTAGGGCTATAAATACGTATATTAGCCTGTTTTCCGAAGGAAAGTTAGACTAATGAGGTAATTTTTCTGTCTGTGTGTGTGCCGTGTGTGAATGTGTGTCCCCCAATCCCTCAATTTTAGAACACGTAAGCCGAACTTCACCAAACGCGGTACAATTTCAGTACTTAATAAGGACACCTGAGTTTTCTATTATGCGAACACGCCGAGCACTTACTTTCAATAAGGCGGCAATTTAAATATGAAGGGCGATACCTTATATCTCAGTAAATATTGAACATATTTAAACTAAATTTTGCACGTTAACAGCGCATCGCGTGAGCACAAAATTAAGAGATCGATATTGTTTTCGTCCCCATTTTGGAAGACAGCACCACCCACATAAAACAAATAAAAATTTAAAAATCTATCTCGTGCACTATTGAACCTGTTAGTTCTTACCAAACTTGGCACTTTGGTAATCAATGTAAACGTAAGCGAATAAAACTGACGAGGCACATATTTTAAAAATATCGTCCATTCAAATATATGTGATATTTACCTTTCTGTGCTACGGGTAATTTTCTATCCCCCCACCCCCTCCAATACTGTTACACCGTTACGTCGTTTTGGTACCCCCAGCGCATTCTACAAACTAGTCAAAACTGAAACCATTGTACTTCGTACGGACTGTTATGTGGCTTTATCGCAATTATTGTCATGGACTTGACAATACCTTCAAGCAGCTCTGATGTGTTTCGTGCACACTTTCGTTTGCCGTGAAGAAATGGATTCAGGATCTCAATTTATGGCCTGCAATTTTTTGCTCAAAATGTAGGTATAGCATAATTTTAATATGTCGTTGCAATTAATAAGCAGTTATTATGAAAGATTGCAAATATTTNCAAAATGTAGGTATAGCATAATTTTAATATGTCGTTGCAATTAATAAGCAGTTATTATGAAAGATTGCAAATATTTGAAAACAACATCCCGGCTTCATATTTACCCTCCATCTCGTATTCCATATCGTACACACCATGTAATTTATTCCAACGTAATTTTTAATAACGGCAGTATATGGTGCAACCATGAAATGTATCCACACAGTATAGTTTGTCTTAAAGAGCTATATGGCCACCATTTTTGAAAATAAGAGATTGACCTACATAAAAAATGTTAGTTTACATCACCTCCTGCAATACTACTTGTTTGTAATAATTGGCAGGAATTGTCTATTGTTTTCCGAGATATGAAATAGAAACTTTACTTATTCGCGTTTCGCTATCTTACAAAATAGCGGTCAAAAGAGGCTCCGTGTAGACACATTTGATGGTTGTAGCGTACTGTAAACTGCAATAGTACCACTCTTGCTTTCAGCATTGTCCGACAGAGTATGCTAGTGTGGGGAAAGTATTTCATGGGAACAATTTTGACCCTCGGCACAGTTTCTCGCCTGATGCCTGAGGTGACAGAAAGTTCTCTAACCCTTCGTCTTTTAGCATTCTGACTGGTAAGTTAAGATATTTAATTCCACCAGGTCGCAGGATACTATAATGCGTGCATGTAATACGCAATATATTCCCGCGCAATTAAAAATCTACTCAAATTTGGAGTATCGGTTTGGGACAACTAGGCTCTGGAGGAAAATTTAACCTCTTAAAATACGGTAGTATACCTTGGCTTTTTTTTAATTTATATATTTACCATCGATAAAATTTGCAATGTCTTTACCTCAGTATCCATGCCGCTACTGAAACACTTCGTTTGTATTCACCAAATTGGCTCGAATACATGAAAAGTATGAATGTTCGAATAATGCAGATAGAGTGGCATATAAGTGTGGAAACGGTGGTTTGGCATTTGCTATGCGCGATAACTTGCAGAGGCATGCAAACAAAGTACGTAGATATAGTACCATCAACTGCCAAAATCCGTCGTCTACAGTCTTCTTCACCGCAGCGTACGAGTATAATTCCCACATAACCATCGGTCCAGGATGAGTATCCACCATCGCGCCAGCGACCAGCACGCCCAAGAATCGTGGCAGGGTCTGGGTTGATTAATGACAATGGTTTCGTGGCAGTTCAAACTGCATACCAACACTGTCTTAATACTTATGAATCCACAACGAGAGCGGGTATTTGAAGGATTATTGCACATTTTTAGTAAGAATGGGGCAAATATAACTGTTGGCTCTCCACATAAACACGCCATCAATAAATTTGAATGTGTAGCTCGAACGCAACTCTGCAGAACTGACCCCATTCAATGAAAAGAATGTATTCAAATCGAAATGTAAGATATCGAAAATACTGTAAAATCTCATACTGGAAATATACATTACGATAAATAAGTATACAAACAGCGTGTTTCGGAGTAAATATTAACGAAAAATCAATCACTGAGTGCCCCTTCCCCTCCAAACAACGTGCTTGCCCCCTCAGGTAAATATTTGTTTAAAAATCATGTTGGAAAAAATCATGTGCCGTGTACGGACGCTTTATGCCGCTTTCTATAATGTAATCATTATTCGAAAAATCCAAAAACCGAGTTAAAACCACTTCGACATCCCCGCGGTATGCGATATGCACAGTGAAGTAGCCCATGCATTCCCCCTCAACTTAGCATAGACAGTATCATTAAAAATATTTCCTCCCAGGTTCAAAATCAGTACATTAGGTAACTAAGGCAGCGGAGAAAAATACCTGCATGGTTACTCCATATGCAGCGATTTTTCTAGCACCCATTGTCAGAATACAAAACTTTTTTTAAGCATAAATATTTTATGTGTAGTAAGTTTTGCAGGGAAAAAATTACATATCGTGAGGAGACGGTAACGTAAAAGTACAGACACCACAAGTACAAAATCACAAAAAACTGATGCTTCGGCAAACAAAATTTCAGTATTTCCATACATTAGCGAGTGCTCGCTCCATTAAGTAATATACCCAATCCGTGGTAAGCCCCCCACCCCCCTCCCACCCACCATTTTTTTCCCTTTTCCCACTTCCATCACCGGCCAGAGTCACAAATACACTGCTGCGTGGTTTTAGCTGAATGTAAACTGATATGCGAACATGTGTATGTCAATGTGTGTGGCCTCTATGCCTGCAGTTGTCAATAGTATTCACTCTTAATTAATTACGCGAAATAAAACATAGTTTTATTCCCGAGATGCTAGTGCACTATGAAGATTTACACCACAATAAAAATTTCAGCAAAGACACGCTCATGCAGTTCTCATTCACCACCCTTCAACCTCGTTGAGACATATAATGAAAGACTTCACGAGTGTTTAAAAATTAGAGCATATGCAGCCAGTTCGTTATGGACACCATGAAATTTTAGAGTTCATATATTCCCTTTCGAATGTAGAAAATTAATTATATATACAATTATTTGTGAATAAATTCTGGCTAGAATTCCACCGTTTTTTCTATAAAGAAATATTAAATGTGAAATGTTTAATCAATTCCAGCGAAACCAAAGATAAATTGTGTTTCTGTAAAAATAAGAAATAAGTGGGGAAAAACAGTCATTCTCCATTTGCTCATGCGTCAAACACACACACAAGCACACACGCACATCTACAGACACACGCAGGGCCCAAATATTCCAATCGCAGGCGAAACTGATAGACGCATTACAAACTAATTAGAGGAAAACGTACTTAAAGACGTGGATACGAGTCACATTACAGAAGTAAACGAGAGACACGTGCAGTCGTAATCTGAGCTCGCGCCCACCTCCAGCCTCGTGGCACCAGGTGTTGACGTGTAATAAACACAGATGATGTCTACACACACAAGTCAACAGCAGGGGAGACCCATTTTCAGGGGCATCCGGGTTCGATTATCGACTCGTTCAGCCAAATTAATTTTTTTTTAAATCATTCCAGGTGAATGCCGTGATGGTTTCTTGGCATAGTCCTTACTCGCTCCCGTTTTGCCCAAACAAATTTCTCCGTCTCAAAAAACTGTAAAATTTAGGTTTTTATTATAATTTTACCTTGTACACCACCTATAAAATGAAAAGTTACGCTACTGTTTTACGTTAGTCAAGAAGGCGAAAATTAACGAGAAAATATTTGAGTATATAACGGCAGTTCTAATGACAATCTAAAAAACCACCGAGTTGGCTGCATACGACGGAATGAGCATTGGCGAGGGTTTGGTGTGGGTGGGGTGATTGGGTAATTGAATATATTTGATGGGGGTAGTGCGAACGCGAATTAATGGTAGAAAAAAGGCAAGTAATATGAGATGGATGTAGGGCAATTTGGCAAATAAATATATTGGAAGGTGGAGTAGCGAAGGTGGAGTGGTGGAGGTGGAGTCCAGCCAACTAATCAGCCAATAGCAATTAGCAATTTAATAAATTTTTAAATAATTTTTATAATAAATGTTTAATTATTTATAATAATTATTAATTTTTTGTACTTTTTATTAATACATTTTAGCAAATTTTAACAATATATTTTAAATATAAAAAAATGGGTTTAAAGGTCAAACTTTACCGGTTTCAGGGCCAAAGGTCACCAGGATCAAGATTAGAGGTCAATATCAAGGTCACATGGATCTAATATGGCCGCCGGTCAACCAAAATTACACGCACGAACAGCTCCGATGCTCCAGTCTCATGTCCCGATGTGCCAAAGTCCCGATAATCCCTCTACTGAAAATATTGTGCGGTGTTTCAGGCCTACCGTCATAACTAAAGCAATTATATCACTCTGTGCCCTTATACAAGTTAAAACTAATTTTTATTTTCATGGTGAGGCCGTGAAAAGCAGATTGAAAGATCTGCCAGTGTGTTATTCAATATACTTGAGAAGCACAAAACACCAGACTTGCCAGGCAAAAAAAAAAATTGAAGTTTTGGCAATAGTCACAGCATTTGGAATTCATGAAATCTCATTCGAGTTTTGCGCGGACAACAGCCAATCTAGAGGTGTACGTTTCTATGGTCAGAGAAAAAAGAGATAGTGTGGCTGTAGAAGTGGAGCAAGACGAACCAGCAGAAGTCATCCAATCAACTTCTCCGGATGCATGTGGCAACAAAAATGAAAGCACAGGTTTGGAGTTTCAGAAACTCACCAAAAGAAACAAGCGTTCAATAAAGTCGGCAAGAAAGCAAGATTTCCAAATCCCAAGTACTAGCACTGACACAGTTTTTTAATACTTATAAAATAAGAATCGACGAGACCGGGATGCCACAGAGTACATTTTCATAGGACACAACCAAACTTTATACTACATTCTCACCGATGAGACAGGTAGAGATGAAACTGAAAATCGGCAAAATCATGATGGAAGAAGAGCTCCAACATTTAGAAGATACATCGGGACGAAACTCAATGATCATCTCTACAAAACCTCACCAGTACACCGGACAATACAATAAGTTATAGGCTCTCAAAATTATACATCATCACCGCACCACAGCATGGGACCAAAAAACCTAGCATCTCTGATTGAGAGTCAATATTCTGCAGACCAATACACACCACAGGATTAACTAATCTTGTGGTCGAAGAATAGATTTCTCCCGCAACTTATCAAGAATACAATATAGCTATTACCTAGAAAGATATTTTCCTTCTTTAAAGTGACAAAACCTATTAAAATTAACATCGCAGTATTTTTTGTTTTTGAAAATATATTAGGGAAAACTATCTGTATTGAAAATTATTTTTAAATAGTTAATTCAAATAACTAATTCTAACGCCAATATTTTTATATTCTTCAAAGACCTACATTAGTTTGGGGTTTCTATAAAATTACATTTTTAATGTTGCTTTAACAAAACCAATGATGACATGAGAATACAGAGGAACTGCAGAACTTTTTCATTAATTTTGTATCTCATAAAGGTTAATACTAAAATATACGGCCAGCTATGATTAATAAAAAATACTGAAAATTATATATTTAAACAGTTCTATTAAAACAAAATAAGAATATTTTTTTTATTAGTTAGGTTTTTTTAATCAAATCGTCCACGATATCAATGTATAAAACCTTATTACTTTTTTTAAACTCTATTTCCATGTTTAAATAACACAACCGAACAGACTGCAAATTGTTCTCGAATCTGATAAGCAATATAAGCAATATAAGGAGATCTACGATATCGTGCAGTAGCATAAAGTCCAGCCATTTCTTCTTGAGTGGGTTCTGTATGCATTAGCTCTTGAAGGTTCTTATCACACTTTTTCATTCCTGAAAAGTTGTGAAGGAGACAAACTGAATATGAATTTTTTGTACCTGAATTTAAATCGGTCTCTAAAATATTCTAAATTTCATTGTAAGTACACCAAGGCATTTTTCTACCCTACGAGCTCGACTCTAAATAAAATTAGGCTTTGGTTTTTTTGGATAATATTTCGACTGTCCATAATTAAAATCTCTAATGTTTGATGCAAGGGCAAACGCCTTGTCTCGTACAAGTACGTGAGGTATTGGATCAAATTTTCCTGTAAGTTTGTCATCAGGAAGGCAAAACTCTCCTCCAGCAAACGTTTGACCCATTAATGCCTTTTCGAAAATTCCCACGTCATTGTTCCTATCATCCATCCATACATCGATGCATGCAGTGGAATTCATACCCATGTCACACAATAGACAACACGAAGTTACTGATAACTAATAAGCTTACTTTCCTCTACATGAGTGCAAATAAATTTTAGTGAAGTTCTTGAAAGCTTAGATGATAGGTAGGCATTGACGTCTCATTGGCAGCAGTATCATTAGACATGAAACCAGAAACTTGTAAAACTGTGAAACATGTGAAACAGACAATTAAGATACAAGAGTGAGTTACCCGGTATTTGAATGTAGAAAAACTCAAAAAATTAGGATAACTTGCAATCAATTGCATCGCAGAGGTAGGATTCCGAGCATCAACTTAGGATGAAATCAGTCTAATGTTTTGAATTATAGGGTTCACTTACGTAAAATATTTTCTCAGCCATGACTTTGAAAACAAGTGTCTGAGCCTCTTAAACACATAATATTACATGGCCTACCATAACGCTACTTGTGCGAAAAACTTTGTGAAAATCAATTGATTAGTCTCCGAGGTATGGCATAAAATCTTTATTTTCTTAAATGGGGGTATCATACGAAATTGCTTAAAAAGAGGCTCTGTACGCGATATTTGATATAGATGATGTCAGCATAAATAGTTTGATTGAAATTGTTAAATTATAAAATAGATATGCCAAACGTATGAAAATATTTATATGGCCGACATTTTTAAAATAATTTCCTGAACTCAGTTAAATCATGTAACTATACTTGGCCTTCTGTGGGTGTGCAAAATTTTGTGAAAATTAGTATTGTTACTCCGCAAATATGACAAAATGTTCAGTTGACTCACCTGACACTAATTTTTTAAAAAATCCGACAAAGTTGGATCTCATGGAGGGCAAAAAAAAAATATATGGTAGCACATCCCATTATTGTCATAGATAAAATATACAAAGTTATTTTTAATCTATTGCATTGTTTAGTCGATATAGAACACTAAGCTAAAATGTTTTTATTCGCGCCATTCAGAAAATAAGAGATTTACAAACATAAAATAATTAATTAATATAGCTTAATACACAGTACAACTTCTTCCCCAAATTGGAAAGAAATCGGTAACTTTTTTCCCACGAGATACGGCATGAAAACTATATTATTTTATGTGGGGCTATCTTACAAAATAGCGGAAAAATTAGGCTTTGCAAACAGTTGTGATGAATACAACTGATACTGTCAGCATACAAAGTTAAGTTGAAATTGGTTTTGTCGTTTTGTAGATAAAAAAGTTGAAGCTATAAATTTTATATGGCCGCCATTTTCAAAATATGTATGTCAGACCCACTCAAAATTTATCAGCTTTTATAGCCTGCCTTAGTGCTAATTGTTTGCCAAATTTTGTAGAGATCAGTTGTTTTTTCTGATGTCACATAATTTCAAAGTAAAGTCATACTCTTTTAGAAAATGGTGGACAAAAAAGATATTTTTGTCTACACAATTTATTGTTGTAATATATACAGCCATCATAGGAAGTTTTGTTTGACTTAAATACATGGTATCGACTATATAACACACACAACTAAAATAGCTATTAGCTATGTATGGCTGCTATTTTGAAAATAAGTGTACGACATACCTAAACCATATAAGTTAGCATTACCTACCTCAGTAATACTTCTTTGCTGTATTTGGTAGGAATCGGAAAATTGTCTCCTGAGATATGACAAAGATGTATTTATTCGTGTGTCACTATGCTACAAAATGGTGGACAAATAGGGCCCTGTGTAGAAACATTTTATGATTGTTATATATACTACCAGCATATAAATTTAAGTTGTAATTGATTCCATATTTTTGAAGATATATATTAAACTATGCTAAAACATCTAGATGGCTGGCATTTTGAAAATAATTGTCTGACATACTTGAAACAGATTTGTTCTTATCAACTGCGGCAGTAGCACTTGATTGCCAAATTTGGTAGAAATCTGTCAATTGTTTCCCGAGAAATAATGTAAAGTAGTGCTATCTTACAAAATGGCGGACAAATGAATGGTTTTTGGCTTATTTGATGCTTGTAATATATACTGCCAGTGTACAAAATTTCGTTGAAATTGGTGTATTGTTCTGGTAGTTATACCAATAAACCTAGAATATTGTTATAGCTGCCATTTTTAAAATAACTGCTTATAAAGTTTAATTACTGATATTTACCTGGCCTATCATAGTATTTCTTACATTCCAAATTTGGCGAAAAATGGTTGATTAGTTTTTGAGATATAATTTAAAATATTATTTTTTACACGCTGTGCTATATTTCAAAACGGCCTACAAAAGTGGTTATTGTTTAGCTTATATGATGCTTGTAATACATATCACCAGCGTACAAAATTTTGTTCAAATTGGCCAAATGATATGGTTGTTATCTCTAACTCTAAATAATATAAAACAAAGTCGCTTATCCACGTCTGATTGTGTATTCGCTTAGTAGTTCTAAAGTACTTGATGAATTTTGATGCGGTTTGCTACATAATTTAAAGAATTTCTTGAGGAATGTTTTACTGTATAATCCATTTATATTTAATATAAGGATAGTAAAGAAATTGACATGTGACGTCTTTTGGAATTGAAGCCTCGCTGACCCCCTTTGCGAGCGCCTCTCAGTCGACACGTGTCACGAGGCAGGTGGTGGATCGCAGTTACACGTGTCCTGCGGCTTAGGCCTTCCCTACCACCCTCCCACCCCCCTCCGCCTCTAGCAAGCCCGTGAGATATGTTGAGCGCAGAGGTTTCACGAGATATAGAAACGCAGTTCGCCTAAATTCAGAAAACACGCACCAAGAAATTGCTGACGAGAGTAAGCTAGGGGCAAGGTGCTACCTTCCCCTCCCCCGGCACCTAACCTTCAGGAACCAGGGCACGGGTTTTTAAAGGCATTGTTCTGCATTCTACCACCTCACCCCCTCCCCTAATAATAGAGACACGTGCCGACACTTAAGGAGGGAGGCTGGCGTGCATAAAAAGCCCTTGACGAGAGAAGTGGGATTCAGTTGATTATTGCCGCCCAGAGTAGTCAGTCATTTGAAATTCGCCGAGCAGAGAGTTAGGCCAGCCACGCCAGTGTGGCCGGGGGTTTGGGGGGGGGGAGGTTCGGACCCCTGGCCACGTCAGTACACCAGTATAACAGCAGTCCAGTGAGACAGCAGCACCTGTGGCCTTGCCAAGGCCGCCCATCGCCGGAGCTCACCCTCCACAGCTGACATCATACCAGCAAGAGTTAAGTATACAATCACCGTCCAGAGAAGCCCCCCTCCATCACGAAGTCGTCAGCAGTTAATCCGAGTAACCAAATTATTACAGCACCATACCTCGGAAGTGTTAATGTATGTTGTTTTTGTTCAAACTCGAGACAATATGTCTATCCTTTCAAATGAAACAGCAAAGGACTACATTATGGCAAACCCCTCAACCTTCAGGCATCATATAGTCTGTGCCTGGAGGCATTAACATCGACACTATAAGCCACCCTGTCTTCCACAGTGGCAGTACAGCGTCATTGTAATTTAGCGCACAACTGTGGGGCCTAGACAAGCCCATGTCAAAATGTCGAACCGTTTGTAATCAAGTTGTAAAAAACTGCTTTTAGTGCTCTTACATGGCTTGCGATGACTAAACCATAAGAGATACATCAAATTAATGTGCCACAGAGTTGTAGCTCTCAAATAGGTGTACAGAAAAGTCTGCGGTAGCATATATTTATCTTTTAAGGATAACCTACAGTAACCATTTTTGTCTTCCAAAGTATCGCAGTGAAAATCAAATATTTACCGGGCGAAACCGGGCCGGTTCGCTAGTACTAAATAAACCTAAAATATTCGTATGGCCGCAATTTCTAAAATAGGTGACTAATGAAGTTAATTTGATTATATTTACTTGGCCTATCATAGTATTACTTACTTACCAAATTTGGCCACAATAGGTTGAGTAGTTTTTGAGATGTAAAGTAAAAACCTGATTTTTTTTGGTGTCGTTATCTTCCAAAACGGCCGACCAGTAACAATTTCCACCAATTAATATAATGCTTACAAAAGGCGCTGTCTGCACACTAAATTTGGTTGAAATAGGTGAATGGTTTCCGAGATATGACATATCACCCTAAATCTTAATATGGCCGCCAATTGGATAGTAAGAGCCCGGAGTCATCGAAAACTTTAAAATCAGGATTGTTTACTTAATACTATATGTGTACCGAGTTTAGTGAAATCCGGTTCAGGCATAAAAAAATTGAACGGAAGTGGCCACACTTACACATTCAGACACACACAGACACATACCCCTACACACACATATACACACATACACACAACAACACACAACCACAGACAGGAAAGTGATTTCAAAAGCCTTTCTTTCCTTCGGAAAGAGGCTAAAAACACAAGCGAGTGTTATCTTCAGATAGGAAATGTAAACTGACTCAGTATTATCAGGACCTTTGACAGCGACATATTTGCCTTTACAGTTCGGAGAGCCCCACTTTTCTTCTAATCACTGAGCACAATTCTCACGTAGTTGTCATGAAATTTTTAGCATGAAGTCCTATCTCATATTCTTCCATACAGCTGTACAAACTTTCGTTAAAATTGCACTGACAATAGAAAAACCAATCCCGAAAAATTCATATTATGCAGAAATCATCTCCAATACTTAAACATTTGCAAATAAAAAAACGAAACGTGTTTATGCTGACGACATAAATGCTTTCCACCTTCTTTTTATTTTAGTAATTGCATAAAAATTCTATAGAAACACGGAGATATTATTTTCTAAACATACGTTTGATAACAAACTAAGCAATTGATTTTAAAGATTATTGAATAGCACTTAGTTTCCTTGTAAATAATATCACTCTATTATTTTTTGTTTCAATAAACTATTTCGTTTCTAAAAAAAGACATTGAACATTCGATGACGTATTTTCTTACCTTAATGTAATTGCAATTCGTTCGTCGGGTGAGATAGGTCTACACCAGTTAATACCTGCACTGTTTTATTATGTCGTTTCTTACTTTACTTAGAATCCCATCAAAACATTGAGTTGTAATTGTTATTGTTTTTAATCTCTCATCATTTGTGGAATCAACGTATAGAATTCGCCTTGTTATTCCCTTTTGAGGTAGTTATTTCATGAATCCACCACTTCCTATTTACAAAAAAAATACCATTTTCACAACAAATGTGAAACGAAAATTTTACGTTTTTCCTGCGAGTATTTTCGTCATCTTCAGCTGCAGCGAAGATAAGCTAAAGCTCTTCCTCCTCTGAATATGATTCCATGACTGCAGATAAGCCCAGTAACGCCCAGCTAGCAGCGCGTTCTACTTCTCCCGATGGATAGGAAGCAGTATCGCCACGATATACTTGCTGCGATAATAACGCGAGGGGCGTTCATCGCACCTGTTTGAAGACACCCGCCGAACGCAAGGCAAACATTTACCGCGCGATACTGTAAGACTTCGAGTCGCTTTTGGTATCGCGCCTGTGTGTGGAGGCCTTTATGGAGACGCAGAAAGCGTACAACCAGGGCAGGCATGACTGTGATCAGCACAAATGCTAGGGATAGAGAAGACCTGACGTAATTGAATTTCCCGAGTTTCCTCCCAGTCATCGACGCAAACGTAGACAAGCGAATGAGCGTGCCCATAAACGTAGGCAGAGTTGAGTACGGTAGTAAAGAATCACGTTCTCCCAAGCGTAAAAACCCAAGTCACGATGGCCGTTTCCTATCGTCACGTTCAGAATAGAGTGGATAGGCGAAATTTGACCCGCCAGCTCTGCCATTTTAAAACAAAAGAAAGTTATTCGAGGCAGAAACAAAACTATGTTAGCCAACCGCATAAAAAAAGCAATCTAATCGGCGTCGAGGTTAAAAGAGCTCGAACGTCGGCATGCGGTGTTCAACTAAGAGTGCAGCAAAATTCGTTACCAGTTTAACGTAATATTTTCGCGATTTCTCTACATGAAAGTGAACGTGAGATTATTGCATGAAATGAGAACTCGTACAACAACGTAATGTATGCATCGACAGGCCATAAAAACTTCGAAAAGTTACGAGGAGTTCTTTCAAATCTTCCGATTCCCTACCTGATGCGGCATTAAATTGTGAAAACGCGAAATCAGGTAATGCGGACAGAGAATCGTTGCTGCAAGAGATTCAACACACGGTAAAACAACGGGTTAACCGAACAGCTGATATCCGGGAGAAATCAATCACGAAGGTACATAACCTTCAGCCTGGCGAGGTTGTTTTAGTGAGAGCCCACAATATATATTACTAAGAAACTTAATATTGAATATATTACTAAGAAACGTATGACACTCTTCCATGGAAACTACCGAGCAAGCCGAATCACATAAAAAAATTGCGTCAAGTTACTGGAAATAGACGAAACTGCAGTCGCCGGAAGGTATAATATGTCATTCACTTATAGAGATACCACAATATCATCGGTCCGGAGATACCACAAAGATAGAAGGATTAAATGTAGATTTATGACTTAGAGGGACAACGAGACTGTGGCGAGTGTACACTTCGATAAAGTCGGCGTTGCACTGGAGAGATATATTAATTGCATATTGCAGCGCCGTGTTCTAAGTCCTGGTAAGTAAAGAGGAAATGCTTGACCTATAGGGGCTGCGCGTTGCCCAATTTTGTGATGACACTCTTATAATATACCACGTGTTTGGGGAACACGTGACATGGATTCGACAGCGTGCATTGAAATGTTTTATACATGCCTGCTGTTAAGTCTTGCCTATAAAATGTGAACTGGCTTCCGGTGCACCATATGTCTCATGTTAAATACCCTGCAAACGTTGATACCTTGTGGTCAGTGGACGCAGTAAAGTGAAAAAAAAACAGATTTATATACTAAAAGTAATAAAACAATACTCCAATATACGATATTGTATGCAACTGCCAAGGAATAATTTTACAAAAAGGTTATTTGCTTGAAAAAGTTAACAATAGCCTATGATTTCCTATTGATGTTTTTCTCCTAGCTCTCAAGTACAATTTAAACGAAATATACGAACGTTCAGCAAATTGCTAGGATAAAATTTCGAAGACTGAGAAGTGAATAAGGTAATTTGTTAATAGGGAACTCTAAACGAACACTTTAATAGTGGGGTATTATTTAGTGTTAAAAAAGTATAGTACCTATTCCTTTAACGTAGTGAATAAGTGCCTAGAAATGATACTGACTTAGTTCATGGCCGTGAGTAGCAAAGATTTAAATTAAACGTTTCTGTGTGTGTACTGTCAGCCACGTTACTATATAGTCCCTTCACGGTTACTTCCAACTTTTCTGAAGCTCTGCTAAAGTTCTACTCCCAGGATACTCCTCCGCCTCATGCCAGCAAAACTTAGCCGAGTCTATGAAATCCCCCCCAATAGTGGTAGTGAACCACGTTTCTGCGCACATAGTATAATAGTATTTTGCATGAGAACTATTTCATACAAGTCATTACTAACACACTAATTTTCTCCCTGTTATTATACATATTAATAATAAATGATATATCCTATCCAGAAACTGGCGAAACTTCCATTATAACACCTTGTTTGCATCTCAACGAATGTTTTTATAGCCGCACACGGTCAGTAAACACACCCTGACATTTACCGCAACAGTGTTTACTTCTAACAGTTTTTCCTAAACATGTATTGTTTTTTTATGTCTTCTCAAATTGCGCATTAAAGTAAATTTCTTATAGCGGTATACACTCTGGGGTCGAGGTTTTCTATTTTCTTCCAAATTAGCCGATGGAGATGAATTCGGTGACGTATTCGCATTAGCAGTTGCTGTTAAGGAATAATTGCAAACTATCACATTTTTCTATAGTGCATTTTCATTCTTAATCAAACTAAGAAAATGTGTACAACGATAAAGTTTAAATTTAGGATTCTTTAAACATACCTATATTTCATGTTGCCGCACATAACATAATACGGTAATGTTTGACCACAGAAGCGGCATATAGTCTTTATTCCCGTTCGAGCACTACCTCTACATACCTCTGAATTCTTTCGAATGTCGAATTTCTTGTAAAGGTACAACCACACTTTGCGCAGCGATATCTAATACACTCAGTGTCATTTACGCAACTACTCCTTTCATGACAACGCATGCTACGACTATACTTAAATATTTTATATCAATGCTGGCACTGAAATCTAGGCTATGGTCTACCCGTTTCAGGAGTAGAGCCGCAACATATCACACCATGCAGATATAGTTCACCACTACTATCAAACAAACACTGACTTTTCAAACAACGATGTGTATGACGAGTAGGTTTACTGCGACAACACCGTTCATGGCTACGTAACTTACATCGAGATACTCCTTAACACAATAAAAAAACTTTTATTTCGAATCCAATGTTAGTTGTGAAGTTTCTTCTGAAGAACGCATATCCGACATCATTAGCTCTTACACAACAGACTGAGGTGGTGTACCTAATACCACACTGTTAATATTTCGCAAAGGAAACACAAGTAGACTATACGCATTTCACGTAAAAAAAAACCCAAAAATTACTTATACCATTATTACATGTAAGCGCCTAACAGAATGAAGTAAAGAGCTATACACATATACCTTTTATACTTTTCGTAATGTCATTAACATATGGCAACAAAATTACATATATGAAAACCATTCCCTAGAAAATATGGGTATTTTATAGAATGTATCAGGTAAAGTGAAAAAAAAAAATTTATTTGAGCAAACGTTTTTAAAAAAATATTCTACAGCCAATTTACTTTCAAGAAATAAACAATCTTCATATCTTGCTCGCCTACCATGCGAGGTGGTGAATTGGCAAATACTGTATTTGAACTCGTATTCGGGAGGACATGGGTTCAAATTCCAAACAGAAAATTCAGATTTTTTTTTTCCAGAGGTTTCCCGAATTTACTCCAAGCGGATGCTGCGATAGATTCATACTACAGACTATACCCGATCCCTTTCCCGTTTCTGTGTTTCTGAACAACTTTTTCAGTATCTAATGTTTTCGCTTACGACCCTGCTAATATCTATAGTAGTCATATATGAATATAACACTAAAGAAGAGTTAATACAAGTGGGAATTGCATGTTGCTTTACACAATAATACACACATCACTATCAGAGATAGAAATAGAGATAGATACCACATCATCGTGTAAGGGAACAAACCACTTCTTATAGAAATCGTAATAAAACTAAGCTTTAACCATTACTTTTAATTTTAAAAAAAGGAAAATGATGTGAGCAATTTCTAAAAAGAACTAATTTTTTACATACGAAGGATGACATGTGATCTGAATATCTCAACCATTACATATCCTTATCATCGTCAATTTAGGTAACCAGAACCAAATTCGCAGAAGGATATGATAAACAGGTCAACCCACAACACATACCTATTCGATTGAGAAAAACCTACATCAAAGTGGAAANTTGATTAAGAAAAACCTACATCAAAGTGGAAACTGAAAATACACCCCCTTCGCAAAATTTTCCCCATAAGCATGCAGCAGTATGTAGAGGTAGTTCTCGAACTCGAATAAAGCCTGTATGCATCTTCTGTACTCAAACATTTACAGCAATTTGTTATATGCGGTAACATGAAATAAGGGTATTTTCCATGAGTCCTAAATTGAAACTTCATCATTGTACACTATATCGTCGTTCGTTTAAGAATGGCAATGCACTGTGAAAACATGTGATTATTTGCAACTATTCGTTAACAGCAACTGCTAATGCGAATACGTCTACGAATTCATCTCCATTTGCTACTTTAGAAGAAAATACAAAACCTCGACACCAGTGTGTATACTGTAACAATAAATTTACTTGAATGCGCAAGTTGAGAAGACATCAAAAAAATACTTGCTTAAAAAAACTGTTAGAAAATTAACATTGTTGCGATAAATTTCACTGTGTTTTTACTGATCGTTTGTCGCTTGAAAATCTTCCGTTGAGATACAAACAAGGTGTTACGGTGGAAACCTGGCCAGCTTCTGGATATCACTGTCATTTTTGTCGGAAGTTATTTACTTTACCTAGAAATATGTATCATCATGTGAGGAGAATGTTTGAAGAACCCTGAGTGTGATGCATATCGGGGTATGTTATGTGGTCATTTGTTTACAAGAATGTCTGCATTAGTGAAACAAATGGAAAAGCTTAAATGCAATTTATCGAAGTAGTGTATGTTTTTTTCGCTGTTCTGCACATACTTGTGGCCAATATGTATGCGATTTTGTACTTTAATATTCTTATATATTGTTTGATGTTCTAAGTATGTAAAAATTATGTATGTGATTATATTAACGTTTTTTTTTAAATTTGGTATATGGTATTGTTTGGTTGGTGTAAAGTGTGGTGTGATATATAAAGGAATTTTTCTATTATTTTATTAGTGTGTGCTAATTTTTATTGAATTGGTTACACAAGGTTTTTTTTTTTTTTTTGCCTAATGGATATGCGGTTACAGTCCCGCCCGGAGTGTTTTCCACTATGAGTTCTTGTGAGGGAATGATGTTTGGGAATGGAGTGAACTGTTTCAGCGAGGGGTTGCGTGTGGTCACTCCTGAACTTGGGGATAGAAAGCAATTTAAACAATGACAGATTAATAAGTATTAGTGTATATAGCAGAATATGTACATGACTTGCGGAGTGTTTGTGTTGTAGGATGTCGCAATGCATACACAAATGTTTATATCCCTGTACACCTATAAAGAGTGACACGTAACGAAAATTGTGCGGTTACATAATTTATTTTGAATTGAATCTCTGTTTGCAATATGGAATAAAATACAGTATGCTAACAACAAAAATTTGCTTTTAACATATAACGGTGCTTAGAATGTTATCAACATTTGGTATTCGTGTCTTCCTAATCCAACCATATCGGGAAATCACATTTTGTATTCGTTATTGTTCTGAGTGAAGGGATTAATTCAGTTGGAGTAAAACAAGGGTTTTAATTTATTTTAATTTTAATATGTGACAACTTTGAAAAATTATTTTTGAAAAGGTTTTGGTTATGCATTAATTGACATACTCTAATAAGCATGAGTAAATAAGTTTACTTGTAGCACTGTGTTATCATTTGCGAAGCTTCAACTGTGATGGTCCTGCCCAAAGAAGTGATACACTATGCGATACTACCAATCATTGGCGCACACACCCACATACACACAATGATACACAGAGATCACAATCATATTTTAAATTGACATTGTAATTATTAGTTTAATTTTCGGGGACGGGTTCTACATTACTGTAGGAGTGTGGCTCGCTTCACTGAAAGTTTCGTGTATATCTCCGCAGTGTATATTCCCTTCCCCAGCTCGTCAGCTTACAAGCAGTAGGGGGTGTGTTCTAGAGGCGGAGATGGGTACCGGAGGGCTCCCTGAGTGCTGTAACTGCCTTCCTCGCCCCTGTCTCACCTTCTCTTCTAAGAAAGTGTCTCGATGTGTTCGCTTCGATCTTGGGGAAGGAGTGTTGTCTCCCCATCACGAACTCCTTACGCCTGTCGGCATTCAATAGAACTATTCCCGCCTCTCGTCCTTCCTTCCCCTCATCAAACTCTCCAGGGAGTGACCCATTGTTCATTCGCTCAATTCTACTGTTCAACTGAGTCTCTGTGCTGCGCAGCGCTCCTAGCAGGTAAAATATCAACACTCTCTCCAGACGGCAGGGAATCTCCGCTAGGCACCTGTAAATTCCTTGGGATTTATTTTTGGTTTAAATATTCCGAAACGACAGCAGTGTTGTTGTAGAGGTGTTATTTAAACGATATACATATATTAAAAGTGTTCTTTTCAATTAGCATTATAATCACATTTCTTTAACAGAATGTTTGGCAAAGACTACATAACTTTTAAAATATTTCTCTCTTATTTGACATTCAGGATGGTGGGGGTTTTAAAAGGTTATTAGTGTTTTATATTCAGTTTGCACCCCGGCCCCCTAATCGTTTGGTTGTGTACTACCTCCCTATATGTGTCTATGTTTTTACTCTCGATACGCAATTACTTCGAATTATTTTTTGGGGCTTCACAACTCTGTGATGGGGTTCAGTATTGTAATGTCTTTCGTTGAGTTTGGATGCGTAAATACAAGTAGTTGATTAATTGTAAAAACCCTCTGTAATTATGGTTTAATTTCCTTCTACAGTTTGTATAATTTGATTACGATTTACTTACCCTCGACAGGAGTCGAACCAAGGACTAAGTCAGTACACACATATTTACCCTCACCTGGATTTAAACCAAGGTCTATATTGGTATAAATGTATTACGGTTGAATAACCATTGATAGCGATCGAACTAAGGCATATATCATTATAAATTCATGTTTTTAACCTTGGCGGATTTCGTACTAAGAACTAACCCAATAAAAATGTGCTGAAGCATTTATTACTTACGACGAGAGACGAAGCAAGGTTTGTAAGTACAAGTATATTTATTTTCTTACCCTTGATGGAGTTTGAACCGAGGAATGGTCTAATATAAATGTATTTACAGGTTAATTATCCTCGCTAAGAATCGAAGCAAGGATTGAGTGAGTTCAACTTTATTTATGTTTTCCTTACCCTCGACAGCAACCAAACAGAGGACTTTTACTGTATAAATGTATTTGAGGTGTAATTATCCTCGATGGCAATCAAATCATGTAGTAGACTAGTATAAATGTAATTATGTTACACTTACCCATGGCGGGGTTCGAAACCAAATTATATGGCGGACTTATAACACAATCATTTAAGGAATTCATAGCTGAATTTCATTTTAGCAGTGGTGGGGTTAGGACGTGTTATTACTATTGTTACCTAATTATTCTCGGTATATATAATAGCTATCGATATGTGTACTTATTAATAATGCAAATACTCATTATGCAATTACTCAATGCAATATTACTCATTACGCAATTACTCATTACGCATTACTTAGCCCTACCTAGCTTTGACGGGTCTCGAACCAACGAGCATCTCACCAACCACGTGAGTTGTGTTTCGGCAGCCGATGAGTGAACATTTGTACTTAGTGTTTAATTACTCTCTCGGTAAATGTACTTAGTCTAGTTACTTATAATTACTCTCGGTATATGTACTTACTCTTGGTAATCGTTATTACTTATTATGCAATTACTCATTACACAATTACTCATAACGCAATTACATCTATTTACATATAATTACCATCTATGGCTCTCGAGCCAAGAACTGACATACTCCTCAACACTCCTGGTTCAACCCTACATACCCCTTACCCCGCACAAGCCATCGAGACCATGGAAAATTTGAAGTCCCAATAATGTCGCTTGGGCGCTTCATTCTCCGAAAGGATACCCTCAGAAGCAACGGCGAATCACAGCACACCTCAGAATGGGTGCGAGAACACGTCAGCCAACCGCAACACACACATCATGGGAGGTGGGTGGGGTGTGATCTGTTTCCCAGGTTTGTGGTAGGACATGCTCGGTGCGATCTTATGAATCAGATCGGGGCTTCGAATTTGGTCAACTTGGGTGAGCGCAGGTCATGTCTGCGTTGAGAGGGCGTGATCCCTCTTCCCCGCCGACTGGGCGGTCGGGGTGCGGAATGGCCGTCATGGCTAAGAGGGCCTCGTTAAAAAATAAGAGCATGGCTGTGATGGCTGTGTAACATACTTATATGTTTCCCAGGTTAAAAGATGACGGAAAATTAGTGTGCCATTTTCCGAGACCTGTTTACAGGTTATTCAAAAGGCACTTAGGCCACTAATGGCACACAAATATCGTAGAAAGTGTGTGCTACCCCTACTCATGTGTACTATTGTTGGACCACCGGCACCACTAATGATGCACTGCAGACACTTCACGTCCTACGCGTTTGGAAATTCTTCAGAAGAACATTCCACCCTCCCTCAGACCCACAATACGACCCCCTTCTAAGTCCGTTAATTGCTGTAATTGTGGCCGTCTTTGCCGTCGTGGTATGTCTACAATGCTTACTACACGCAGGCAGATCCTTGAAACATAAACATACTCTTTCTACGAGTCAACTAAAGTTGTATTATGATCAGCGGTTATATACCTAGTACTCAGTTCCTTCTCTGTCCACAACACAGCACCGTTAATCATTGCCTGAATTGTCTTTTATCTGTGCCCCATGCGCATATGGTGTTGCTATGTCACCACTTTAGTGGTGTTAATTTTTTCATTTTCCACCAGTGTGTAAATAAATGTTAAATTCAACAAAAAAAAAAGTATTTTATACTAATACAAGTATAAAATGCTTGTGAAACATGGCAAATTTAGAATACAACAAAGTATATCATGTATGGGATGATTTTTTCAAAGATCTGATTCAAAATTGTAAAGAAGCCGCGAATAGACTATACCGGAATTGGAGATGAGCTCACGGCGACGACACGTCGGAGAATCAACCGGGTGTCACAGTTCTATAGCATCTTTCTGGGTTCCTGCCGTATATACGCCTGTGAGGTAGAGCCTGCTCTACTCACCTACGCATCTTGGAACGTCTGATCCATCGACATTTGTCGTCAGAAACTTTCACGTTTCTGGTTGTCTACAGTCTGCACACATTTAAAATTAAGTATAATGTTATCTAATATCTCGGTTTGAGACCTTATTGTTAAATTTACACTAATTATGTCGACAAGAAAGCGAGTGATTCCAGGAAGAAATGGACAGCAATCGGCATCCATTAGACAGTTGTAACATGTTTGTATGTACTGTTACCAGTTGTGGTCAGGCCCTTAGCTGAGAGTCCTGCCTTATCACACCTTCACTTATTTATCCAGGTCATGGGCAGTGATCGCTGAAATTAGTTATGAAATCGGAAACCAGAAAACCCCCCTCCACGGCCAGAAAACGAAACGGGACAACGCAGCCGATATAGGACAGTGTAGTCCATGGACGGTGTATTTTGTCGTCGGGCCATTGGAACGAGAAGACCACTGGAAATAGGTGTGTCCAGCTGTCGACTTGCGCCATCTTTATCAGCCTCCGGAATCATGAACAAGGTGGGAACTCGCCAATTAGGCTTTATTCAGAACGTGACTGGTAAAATTTTTATAAAATAATATCATCTAATAATTCACTATGTTTGTAGAGCTCCCCCCGTTCATTTTCAGTCATATTTATATTGAAATAATATTGTACAACGTTAATGATACATAAAACTCTTTTATATATTGTGTTCATTTCATAACTCTTATCAATAACTGGTTACGCACCTATATCCCCATTAAGGATAAATATCAACAAAATATGGAAATCATTCCAATGGTGGAGGCGCCGGTTCCTCCCTACCCTTTCACTGCCTTGCATCAGCTTATCTACTATCCACTCCCATTTCAATAAATTCCCCACCCACCCACGCTAATTTCCGTTTTAATAATAACAACATTTCAGCCACGTCAACTTTAAACATTAAAACTTTTAGTTTTTTAGTAGCTGTATAATTAAAATATTTTCTTAATATCTACTTTTAATATGCTCATACACTTCCCCCAATCCATTGCAATATGGACACGGGGCAGAGTGAATTCCTTTGGGTTCACACATTATTGTGATTCACGCATTTAGCCCATTACCTGGGGCTTTCGGATTTGCTGAGTTGCACACCAGTCCTGAATTGGATGCGCAGGCTGCTAAACCTGACGTGAGAAGGTATAATTGTGTGCAATGTCAACTGCATTTAACGAAATGGGAATAGTACCCGAGACACGCCCACTTCGACTCTGACTGTCCGCTCATGGTTTACCCACATCAACTTAATTGTCAGGAGTACTTACTCAGGAGGTTAAACCTTTCGTTTCGTGTGAGACGCGGAGCAATCTCTGGGCCTCTGGCGGAGTAGTGACCCTACCAGAGAGGCCTTTCTGTCAGGATCTACCGTCCTTGAAAGAGTTCAGGCAATAGGGGCGCAATATGGATGCATTGGACTTTTTCTGTGGGTCCTTTCTATACTAAACAGTACCTTGAGAGTATACCATGAGGGTAATTTCGCTTTTGACCGCCCTGTTGTAAGTCATTGCGTAGAGATTTCCCCAATTCCTGTATTCTACCCTTTTGTGTGGAAGTAGAATTGCAATTAGTAACTTCTTAATTATTTATGTGTTTCTTTCATCTCTACTATCTTCTATTTGCATAATCAGTGTCATAATGTATTACTTATAAATTGTGTTGTCCCTCAGCCATGATAACATTTTATTTGTGTGTGGAAGTACTATTATAGTTACTATTTATCTATATGTTCTTCTCCTCTTTATAACTATGTTAAATTTTTAACAATCAATGTCATTACGATCTACTTATAATATGTTGGTGTGCAGCATACTTATTAACATTTTGATTATTAATAGCTTTATCCATGCACACAGCTAACAGCAATAAATAAATTTTAGACAACAAAATAAAATTCTATGAAAACAGGTATTTGTGTAACCGTCCCCATTTGTAAACATCGCCTAAGAAATGGATTTTAAACGGAAGCATAAGTTAGCATAACGATTATATTGCCTGGGAGTATAATTGACGAAGACTATTCAGAAATATATGATTTTTAACGCTTCCAAGGTCGCACACACCCAGAAATATAATTAACCAATATATGGATATAATAAGACCATGATAAAATAACAAGTTTGTTTTAAATAACCCTACTCCTCATAAACTATAAGGGCCATTTTATTTCTTAAAAGTAAAATTTTACTGCAAATTAGGTGTTTAGATAAGATGTGAAACCATTTTGTTAATTAAATTCCCATGTAAGTTTCAGAACAATGGTACCGCACTTTCATGAACAGCAGCAACTAGCAGTGACGTCTTATCTTCTCATCCAAAGTCCCTTCGGAGGGCCGAGGAAGCGATGTCCACGATAGCAGAGGCAGCAAGACACCTGTTCTGACGTCACACTCAGCAATGTCAAGGCGCGCACTTTCATTACACTGCATCAGCTCTACCGTTTAACGCAGCTCGCGAGTCGTACACAGGTAACCAGCGGTTTCCATATTTTACATACACCACGTACACTGCACCCTGCAGGTAACAGAAAAACTTACATAACAACTTTACTCTAAAAATTTATTATTGCTGAATAGAAAAAAATCTACTTAAACATATTAACATTATCGATACAGTATGGTTCTTCAGTTATCAGCAAAAACGTTATAGCTAGTTCTGATTTCTAGGAGTTTCGTGCGAAAGGAAATCCATGAATAATTGACAATTTTCGAGCAATACATAGTGGTTAAAATTAAATGAACTGACGCAATCAGTAACCTCTATTCGAAATCCATTTTGTACACGAGCAATTTCAGAACATAAGATAGTTAAAAATTTATGATTGTGCTTCCTGCACGAAGATTTTTATACTTCGGTAAGAATGATATTCTTATTTTGTCACTTATTCTAGATGTGTGTGTGTGTGTGTGTGTGTAAGTGTGTGTGTGTGTGTGAGTGTGTAAGTGTGTGTGTAGGCGTAGCACATTTTTCCTCCTTCTGAAAGCAAGTTAGTGAGTGACATATATCATTACACCATATTGTTCTTCTTGACACCACTGCCCTCTGTAGTAAATTCACTATAATTTAAAGATTTTCCTAAATTTTAAGTAATTACATTCTTGAAAGGAAAGAGAAATTTGAAAATCAGTTTGTGTAACCTTTGAATATTTTGGGACAACCCGTCGAGCAACTCAACAATGTATGATTGTCTTTTATACAGATAGTAAAACTGACATTTAAAATTTTCGAAAATCTCTTAAACTGCACCTGCTCGCCTCCTACCAAGGCGAACCGGAATCAATCCCTGGCTGGGTCACTCCCGGATTTTCACATGTAAAGAATCGTGCCGGATGATGCCGCTGGCGGGTTTTCTCGGGGATTTCCTGTTTCCCCGCCCCTTCATTCCGGCGCTGCTTCATACTCACCTCAATCACCTTCATCGGCTGTCAAGACCTCGCTGTTAAGAGCCGCCTAAATCTCATTACTTTTCTCTCACTCTTAATATGCAGCGAAAAACTTAAGTATATCTCGGAGCTTCAAATTCAAGCTTTATAAGCGGTATTAACATCAGTTGTACCTATACTCAGATTTTTGAGATAATGTCCTCCATTTTTCGATTTGATTGGTAACATTTATTTTCGAGATAAGCGTAGTGAATAGTTACATATTTGCAAATGTCTAAGAATAAATCGTCGAAACTTATCTTTACCATTAACGCACAGTATGTTACAAATTTTTTTATTATTTATTTTTAAAGACTGTTTACACGTCAAAAATGGCACATATATCAATGCATTTCCCGGAATACGAGTATAGCAGACCTCACAAGATAACGTACGGATTCAGGCGGTGCTGAGAGTTATCATTACTCGATAAACTTCGGGGCATGCGTAATTGAACATGTCTGTAAAAGAACTGTCAGTTCAAAGTCTAATAATTGTTGGTGGTTCATGACCCTCCCATTTTTTCGCCTCCTAATATCTAATAGAGTTTTGAAATGAAATTGCCAAATCGGTTAATCTTCAACACCGGTTAGGAAGTTAAAACTGAAATTAATAGCGGAAAGTTATAAGTAAATTAATCTGGGGTGGATAACGTAGCTTTCTTGAGAAGATGTTGGCGAAGAATGAAAATCAGTTATTTTGGTTTATAGCAAAATTTATAACATTTTTCCAAAACAGTGTACGCTAGTGAACTGTTTTTTGTAAAAAAAAAAAAAACAATTTAGCGGTATAAAGAAGAGAGAAAACGCATTTTACTTTAAATAGAAACAGAAGTGTGTGTATATATATATGTATATATATATTTATATATATACATGTTGTCCCATTAATTATAACCACCCACAATCACTTCGTACCGGGGCTCCAAATTATACAAAGTGTTACACAAGGGTTGTATAAATGGAAGTGGGAAATAATACTGCTGGGGAGTCAAACATATAGCATTATTTAACAGTGAAATACGAGTATTAACATAAGTATTTGAAATGGCACGATGTATCTTTTGGCCAACCTTTAATGAAGATCGTTAATACATATTTAAACATGTAGCACAATGTACACTGTCATAACATGAACATGAAATACAACACATAAAGAGGGATCTCCACCATCAATTTTTAGTACTATCCATAGGAGCACTGCAAGGGGTAGAACATTCAAGGTGGTAACCATTGGCAGCGATACACAAATTCATTCGCTCGATGAATTACAACACTGATTCATCCAGTGTTGTCTGCTAAAGAGCATTACAATCTCACACAATACGTTCCTGCATGTTCTTTGTAGTTGTTCTAATATCCTGATAGACAGTGACTTTGAGGTAACCCCAAAGAAAAAAGCCCAGAGGGTTAAATTCAGAAGACCGCGCAGGCCACTGAATTGGTTCTCCACGATCAATCCACATACCAGCTGGTACCGCATTATCATTCTGTTCCTTAGAGGTGTCTCCTTCAGAATACCAGGAAGAATTTCTTGTATGAAGGTGGTACACTCCCTGCTGTTTCGGTTGCCATTCTCGAAATATGGCCCTATAACGTTATTGCCAACTACCTTACACCAGACGTTAACTCTCCATTGATGCTGATGGTCGACCTGTCGAAGCCATCGTGGGTTCTCGACGGCCAAATAATGCATGTTTCTCGTATTCACTTGGCCTGAGTTCGTGTTGGCAACAATTTGATGCTGCGCCTATTAAGAAAACTCTACATGATTCTGGAAATCATTCCCTTGCAATTCTCGGTGTAAATGTACATGATAGGGATGGAATGTGCAACGCTTAAGAATGCGATGCGCACTCTATTACGATTTGTGATCAGGGTATAGCTGAGCGGCTGCCTGATCACACCTTCACTTATTTATCCAGGACACGGACCTTGATCGCTGAAACTAGTTATGAAATCGCAAGCCACAGGAATCCCCTCCATCGGCCAGTAAACAGAGACAATGCAGCCTATATAGGACAGTGTAGTCCGTGGGCGGTGTCTTTTGTCGTCGGGCCATTGGAACGAGAAGACCACTGAAGATAGGTGTGTCCGGTCGTCGACTTGCGCCAGCTTAATCAGCTTCCGGAATCATGAACAAGTTGGGGACTCTCCAATTAGGCTTTACTCAGACCGTGGCTTATTAATTCTTTATAAAATAATATAATTTAATATTTTAGTATATTTGCATAGGTCATGTTCAATCATATTTATTTTAAAATAATATTGTACAACCTTAATGTTAAATAAACCTCTTTTATATAGTGTTCATTACATAACTCTTATTAATAACTGGTTCCGCCCCTATGTCCCCGTTAAGAATAAATATCAGCAAAATATCAAAATCATAACAGTATGTATTGTGATGTGCAAACTCTGGTGCTTATAATATTTTCTTAGAAGCCAGTCCAGTCGTGTTGGTTCTCATCAATGTTTAGTGCTTCTCGTGTATGGTGCTATACTTCTATAATTTAGCTTTCTTTAGTTAAATCTATTTGGACTCAATTAATATTTATGTACGAGTTGAATTGTTTGGTTACGAAATCATCTGAATAACTTTGTGTATAAGTATACAATTATGAGATTTAAATTCTAACGATCGTCTCTCTATTATTAATAATTCAAGTAATATTACCTATCAATGCAATCATTGTATCAATAACATTATAAAAAAATTAGCTTGAAGATAGATAAGACATTATCAGTGAATAATGTCACCAACACAGTATACTTAAACTACTCTCTCTTGAACTTGATACATTCTAACATTGTGGATGATGAAATCGTTATGGGTTGTCGCTGAAGGGAGGGCCACATTATCTGATTTCAATAAGGTTTTGGCATTAGCATGTTACGTCCGTAGGACGTGAACTAAACAAATTATTACGTGGGCATTTTTTTTCCAATGTAGTTTGTTTTCTTTATTTTACGAAACGCAATACTCCGTGGGTTGCGATTGGGCTACTAAATAAAAATACTAGAAGTTTTTGAAATGTTTGGAATACAGTCATATTGTGCAATATTAGATCCAATTACTGTTCGTCAAGATGAGATCGTATATAAATTCTTATTGCAGATACTCATAACAAAAATTTAATATTTTGGGTAGTAAGCTCACTAGTAGGGGAACAAACTGTAAGTAATAATTTTTTTGTTTTCCTGTGGCCGTTGCATTTTAACTAAGCGATCGAAAAACCATTTGATTTCACAATATAGGAACACTATGAGAATGGATACCTTAAGTACTACAGTAATGAAGAAGGAGTAAGGCACCACTTCAAACTAATAGTTGTAAACAACAAACGATTTGAATTATCTCACATCTTTATTCTACAAATTCGTAAGCTGAAAGTGGAAACTTATTGAAAATAAAGAAGGCAATGATAAAATTCCTACTCCAGAGCTATGCTTTCCACTACAGTTGTATGACTTTATTATGAACCTAATCGGCACAAGTATATAATAATAAATTCACATAACCTTCCAATTCATGCAGTTTTCCTACATTTCCATTTCTCCGACTAGGTGCTTAAATTTTTCGTCTGTTAGTGTACTTACGTAGAAGTGGATTCCGGTTGACAGTTCGAATTGTCAGACATGAAGAACATGAGAGAAATTGACATGTACTTTGCATTACTGTATGAGGAATGTTTTTTTTTAAGGTACTAATGTTTTGAATTGAAATATTTATATTTAGTTGTGTAAAGTAAGTTATATAAGGCCTAAATAATAGTAAAAGCATATAGTATATTACATTAATAACTACATCAAAAGTAATAAAATTTTTTAGAAGGTATTTGAAACAAAAATATTTTATAGGCATACATTTTATCGATTCTTTGTAAGCCATCATGTGTCTAGTTTCCCAGTGTAAAATCGAGGACTGCAATTCTTAACTTATCTTCGCCTATTTTTTCAATATTCAATGTTTAAAAAAATGTATTATCTTGGACACAAGAGATAATAACGCCACTCGTGTAAAGATTACGTAAACCGTAGATTGAAGTAGCTTCTTTCAGCAAACGCTGATGACGACTCACATATGTTAGGAGTGTTAAGAATGTTGCTATAGCATGTTGGAGGCCAATGCGGGGTGGTGATGTTCCTCTCGGTAGATTTAATGACTTTCAGGTAAAGATTAAAATAAAGGAAAGAGTAGGAGGAGAGCGAACACACTCTAAGAACCTAGAACAACTTTGTATTTTAACAGTGAATTTTTTTTTTTAGTTTTAAGACATTAATATTTTTTTATTCTGAGTACTACATAAATTAAAGGGATGCTTATTTGTCACATACCACTACTTGTTCACAAAAATTGAAATAAAATTCTCGAGGAAAAATTTATAAGCGGAACATAGTTAAAAGTATCCGAAGCAATTTTTCACATTGTGACTAATTGCAGTATAAGTATAGGAACTGACAATCATCGCATTTATTTCAGAAGAATAAAGAAGTAGTATAAAAATAAGGAAGCTATTCGTTTTATGTCAAGCAACAGGATAATAAAAAGGCGTAAAATAGTGTCTAAATTTTTCCAAGGATTTGTTACTCTGGCCACATTTCAATACTGTCACTAAGAGAGAGGTTTGTTCCAACCAACAAAATACTTATTGGTACATGCGAAAACGTATAATATTCAGGAATTCCAACAAAATATTTTATTGAATAACCAAAACTTGAAATGTCACAAAATTTTTTTTGTTCGTCAAACAAATACACTCTTGAATAAACAAAACCTCTGCTTTGGGTTAGAAAGATTCGGCTGTAAACCAAATATTATTTGACTTTAGTGAATTTTTCTTGGCCACCCATTTGATTTCCTTCGTTCTAATATACACCGCGATTGATTGTAATATTTTTGACATTTCGGTTAGTAACACTGTTTGTTAGTATATTTATTGATACTTAATAATTCTATGAAAATGTAAGCAAAACAAGTTCAACAGAAAACTATAAAGAGAAGTTATATTTCTTGAAACTTCTATGTTGTGTACGTTGTCCTGTATTTGAATTATTAGTATTTAAAAACGTTAACTCAACGTAACTCATCACTTTAGCTGAATTTTCTAGGGCATAGCGCTCCTACGCAATACATGCGGGATCTAAATTCCGTCGTGCTTCACTACGTTCATAACAACCGAAACTGTTTAGTGTATGTATTGCCACGAAAATATTTACTCACATCAGCAAAATCTTACAGTTTGGGGCACACATATAAAAACAATAATAAAGTTTCGTCTCAAAAGTAAATCATTTGACTATATAGGGCCTACAAACAATTAATTTTGATGGCGCCAAACAAACTTTGATTAATTCAACAAAATATATATTTTCTGTGACTAGAATTATGATTTTATAAGTGGGAATTTCTGGCCGACATTTTATAAAATGTCTATTACTGCCAAATGTATCTGATTAGGTCTGAAATTGAATCCAATAAATTTGATGTAAACCGTAATTTTTTAAATATCAATCACTGTTTTTCCTTAGATAAAAATACCATAACCCTGACGCTACTCCCCATCTGTGGTGTACAGAATGGTTCGTAGTGTCTACTGTTAATGTTCAGTGGCACAGACTATAAGGTGCCTTGAAGGTTGAGGGTATGTCAATAAGGTAGTATTTCTGTGTTTCACTTTACTGGATGGATATATTGTCTCGAGTTTAAACATACAGAAACACTTCCGAGGTGTGGTACTCTATTTTGGCTAACTTGGATTAACTGTGGGCGATGTCGTGGGGGAGGGGAGCTTCTTTGCGCGATGACTTGATACTTAACTCTGCTAGTAGTGCTTTGGTATGTTGTTGGCTGTGGATGAGATCCGACGATGTGGGCGGCCTCGGAAAAGGGCCGCATTTGGTGCTGTCTCCCCTGGACTGCTGCTCTGGGTTCGTTCCGACATCCTCTCGCGATTTCCCGACGCAACTGATTCTCTCGGCGCGGTGATAATGAACTGGCTCCCTCTTCTTTTCTAAATTCGCTTATATCCTCTCTAGCCTCCCTCCCTAAGTGTTCCTACACTGTCCCCTTGTTGGGGGAGGGGAGAGGTAGTGTTCTACACCCTAAAACTTACCCTGTCAGCTTATTCTTCCGCAGTTTTGCTAAAAGGGTGGTAGGGGTGGGGAGTGTTCGTGGCCCCACTTTAAATTGGTCAGCTGTTTTCTCTGGCGTAAATCTAGAGGTGCTCTTGCTTGGCTCTGCAATTTCTACCGCTTTCCTATGTATTTACGTAGCGCCTTCCGGGTGCTTCGGCGATATGCCAGCTCTTACTCTGCACAACCTTGACACGTGTAACTCCGATCCGTTCTGGCTGTCCACATGCCTCGTGAAGCGTGTCAACTGGTTGGCGCTCGCGGGTGAAAAGGGGGGAGGGGGTCAGCGAGTCGTCTACTCCTAATATGCGTTACACGTCAACCCGATACCTACAACATTTAAAACATGCCCTAGTTGATATGGGCTGCTTAATAATAAATTCTTACCGTCTTTATATAACTGTCTAAACTTTCTTGAAATAATAAACACAATAAATGCCTCCATCTTTTTCTGTTTAGGATAACTATAAACACAAAAGTCAATTTTAAAAAATAGCAATAACTACTTCTGTATCTCTTGTTGCAGATTCATAAAAATGTTAAAGGTTAGTATGCATTAAGATCAATGAAACTTTTTCTATGCGATTTTGAAGGAAACATTACAATGTTTTACAAGGAAAATAGTATTTCCTAAAATTCTTTCATACTTTCTGTTGCACTTACAACCACTGTGTGCCCTGATATAATGCTTTAAAAAAACGACCTACGGTAAAAAAAATGAATTTTGAAAATATTTGTTTCAGAAGCTTCATTTTCACTGACGTGGCACTGAACAACAGGCGAGATAGAGCCTAGTTAAAATGCTCGTCATTTTAAATCAGCGATTTTCGTTTCACGTTTTAATAACAAATTTATATCAATTGTATGTACCCTGGGATGTAATTAAGTAAGTTCTCCGAAATAGTGCGATAATATGTATCGCACCAAAATAAAAGAACAAAATAAATATGTTACCTTCTTAACTTTAAATGAATATCTAACAAAAATTAATTAAAACTGTTAATAGAGGTGACATTTATATGAACTATTTTATTTGAAAAATCGTATATCCAATTTAGAAAAATGGTTAATTTGGTAGTGTTAAATATTTTTATCAATATGATTTTTCTTTCACTAAAAGTCCAAAAATACTAACAATTTACTTAGTCTATAGGCGTTATTTTTTACCGTACCTCAGAAAATACCAATTACGAAAAGAAAATGTTAGGTTTTTGAATAGATATGACTTTTGGCATAAATATTTATTTTTAAACAATTTTTATGAAATTTACATTATTCAATAATTTAAGTATTAAATTTATGGTACTTTTTGACAAAAACTAAGTTCTCATGTTTTACACCTTAGTTTATATCTTTAAAAACATTAACTTGACTGATATTAATTAAGTTTTTTAATAGTTTCCAATAATTTGCCTGCAATATAATTTTAGTTAAAAATTGCGTATCAAGTATTAGTGTCGCCTAAGGTTTTGTAATATGTACGATAAAAATGTAAAATTTTAAACTCTACGCGTTTATGAATATCATAATCGTATTTTCCTAATTTGCATGTACAGAAGAAATAATTGCAAAGCTATTACCCTACAATTTGTTGAGTAATTGCTTGAATTTCTGTTGTTTGCACTAGGGAAATAATGCAGTACGATTTATTTACATTTAGAGAAGTTAAAGTTCTTATAGTGTCATTCATTGACTTTTTCTCTTGTACCTGGTTCTTTGGGCGTAATTTCTTCAAAGCAGAAAGTAACATATTTCTATGATTTTATTAAGAATTGGTATATGTATATAAAATTAAGTGTCCCGATTGATTGACAGACACATTCTCCAACGCGCAGTCCAAAGCGATGGCCGCGAAGTATGAAAATTTAGAGGTAGTTTCTTTTCCCATACTGCGCAACGCCCGTTATGAAATAGTTTTTAGAAATTCGACTCTTAAGAATGTGAAATAGTGTAACCTGTTTATTTTTTTTTTTTGGGATTCCTTAAAAAATCATTGATCCTATGACATATCGTTATGCTATTAGGTTTCAAAATAGTCTATAAAAATACTGGAATACTTATAGGATTTCTTGAAATCCAATACCTTAGTTTCAAAAGTTATACTATGCAAGTGTCTAAAAATTATTTCAGTTTTTTTATTCAATCCCTACGAGGGTGATAAGGATATGTGTGTGTTTCCGAGGACTCCTCAATAGCCTATTTACCGAGTGATATAGCATTTCTCTCTTAGCTTAAAAAATTATTCTATAAAAATACCTAAAAACCGATTTCAGGATTTTTTAATTTCAACCACTAAGAATAGGAAAATTATGTTCTCGATTACATATCAAGTTTATTATTCTGGGGGGATACCGTTAGTGATCTTTATTTAAAAGGCTGTGTGTATATATATATATATATACACTTTATATATGTATAAATATATTTAAAAAACATTTTCAGGATTTTTTTAAAGTCACTCTCAAAAACGTAAAAGGGGATTTTTTTTCAAAGACTCATTGATAGTACATTAACCCGACGAGATATCGCTGTGCTCTATACTAATACCAAAAATAAATCTCAGGATTATTTTTCAATTCGTCCCCTTAGAAGGCCAAAAGGTGTAACACACGCGGGAAAAACCACGGACGAAAAGCAAGTTATATATATATATATATATATATATATATATATATATATTCATGTAAATATTGACATATATGAATAATTTCAAGAGATAATATATTAATAAACTACTAGTCTAAAACCACGAATAACATTATCAAGACAACATAACATATCTAGATAACATTCACATTAATATAACATAATGATGTGGGAAGAAAATACGAACCATCCGAGATCAGGACGACCTGTATACAGATGAAAAGCCTTTAGTGTGGGACACTTAAGCGCCTGTTAACATTCTATATTTTTAAAATTTATCTATGTATTGTTGCTTTACAATACATTTTTTTATATCTATTTTATTTTGTGAGAATTTCCCCATTTAAAATACACTTAAAGTTTTGTTTATTGAACAGCTATTCGTAACTAAAAAAAAATCTTTCAAGCAAACGTAATGAGAAATAAATATTCGCTACTCTTTCCTGCAACATTTTTTTCTCCCGAATAGCAACATTGATAAAGACAAAATTGTTTTCATTTCTCAGTTTATATCTACAGACCACATCCTAATTACTATCTTTCATTCTGTCAATAACATGTATTTTAAGAAACTTCGAATAACTTGCATTTAATACGTCAACTACAGACATACATAGTTTAACTTAAACTTACTCTGAAATACGTGTGCTTCAATTTCTTTCACTGAGGAAAAATGTTTCTATTCCAGCGCCGCATTATCGGTTACTAAAGAGCTAAAGAAGCTTTTGAAAAGTTTTCCTATTTTATGGGTGAAAGTCTTCCATTAAATATTAAAACAACTATTGAAGCCACGCTAGCAGAACTGCAATCTACCTTCATTTCAAATACTTAGAAAAAAAATTCAACACAATTACAGAGTATTGCGACTGTAGCGATGCAGAATTTTCAACATTTATTTCCACAACCTCGTTGCACCTGTAAGTACGATAGTCACGAACATCATTAATACGATTGTCAGTGATCACTAGTGTTTGGAATCTGTACTATAAAACTTCACTGAGTGATGACATTTAAATTTTTTAATGGAAATCTATAGATCATCATTTATTGTGTAATGGAATAGGTTGACCATAACTTCAACAAATGTATCTGTGTATTTGCGATCAGTTAATTGTAAATGTGCACTAAATTTGGGAGGATTTTTAATTAGGAAACAATATCGTATTTGTCAACTTCGTCGGCATTACAGGAGTTAAGCATGGCATGTGTTAATAATTTGAAATTCATAAATATTTAATTAGTAAATATGCATTTAAATTGTTATTTTGACGTGTGACGGGTGCAGGGGATATGCATTACACTGTTTTCACACCCTGCTATAGTTGTCCTGGGTAGGCAGCCAGCCAGCCAAGGCAGGCAGGTGACAACGAAACTTAACTTCAGGGTAGTCCCCCTCGGGAGTGTCCCAAAGTTGAGAGAAACAGGGTAAGTCCCTAGAAATAGCTGATATAAGCCCTCGACGAAGGAACCGGGGGGTGCCCCCACCGAGACTTAATGCAGACACAGCGACCAGGAATCCCCGAAAACGTCCTACCACACCCTCCCTCCACCATCATAGGAGCGCGCAAGCCGCTGACAAGACATGAAATCCTCCAAAAAAAACTGCGCGAGGTACACAGGGGATTTCCCGATTTCTCTCTCGAGAAACTGCTGACAGATAACTTAAATATAGTGGGAGGCGGGTTAAATTCAAGCGCAGCCAAGGAAGGGCAGCAGTTGTGATCAGTTTTTAGGGAGCAGTTGTTGACAGTCAGTTGTCCAGCTGAGACGGGAAGGAGTAGTTCAGCTGCCGCAATGCGAGACAAACAAGGCAGTTAGTGCGAGAGGCAGTCGTATCACCAAGCTGGAGTTCAGATCCCGGCCGAGGCAATTATCGCCAGCCGAGATGGGAGTTGTTCGGCGGTATAGCTGCGAGACGAAATAGATGCAGCCGAAACGGTAGGCGAATCAGACACTGGAGTAATCAGTGGTGTGACTAGAACAGTGCAGAGAATATGAGTAAATTCCCGGAAACGAGTGGCAGCCCCATTCCGAGAGGCGCCATTCCCCGAGAAGATGTAGTCGTGCGCTGTATGGCAACGAGGCAAGCAGTCAGTCAGTGAATCAATAGTAACGTCACCGGGGAGGGAACCCAGGAACAACAGAAACTTAATGTGTAAATTCCCGAGACAAACCCAGTAGAAGCGCTGAGAATTTATGAGTTCATTTCCGAAAACGTAGTAGCAGTTTCCGAGGTGGGGAAGTGAGAAACGCGGGCCGGACCGTTGCGGATGTCGCCGCAGGACGAGGAGACGATCTCTCCAAAAAGGAATGCCAGCCAAAGTCGCAGAGAAAGCACAAGTTGCGAGAAACCAATCCCGGACTTCCGAGAGAGTCAGTCATAGCCGCAGGAAGAAGCCAGCTGGGTACAGCATGCCAACGAGAGCCAGTCCGAGGGCCTGAAATAAGGCCACCCAACTCACCAGGCCTCACTACCAACGAAGACAACTCACCAAAAGCCGCAGTCACTTATAAGTTGAGAAACGTCTCCCTTCAACAACTTTCCCCGACGCATAGTATTCAGCCCACCAGCCCTTCAGGCCTACGACTTTCAGGGGGGCTCAGTCTCGCCAGTGTGTGTAAATACCTATGTTACCTTCAGACCAATAAATTACTGAACTGTTAAATAACGGAGAATACGAGTATTTGTTTACCCCTAATGCAACAACCACAGGTGCTTTAAGTCTGCACCAAAATAATTTAACTAAATAAACTACTAGCCACCACTCTGTATAACTCAGGTGGCTAGTAGCTACAATTTTAGTCTAATTATTATGTGCAGCACTAACATAGGACTTAAGTTATTCACCCTAAAACATTCCAGCCTTATTCAATGCTAGTTATATATTAACGACTTTTTTTGTTAATATTTATTTTACAAATATCACATAAGACTGAAAACAGATATCTAGAGTGTTCGAAAAATTATTTTCGGGAAGTAAAAACTTGTAATCTCTCTTAATGTTGTAGGATATCCCGACGAACATTTTATGAGCATACATATTCTTAAGATGCAAGTTATAATTTTTTTTGTACAAATCTCATAACTTAAAAAATGTTAATACTGTTACATGCAGTCGCTCGACGTCCATTTCCTTGCCCCCTCCCCCCCTCTCAAGGTTTCTTGTGCCCGACGGTGCTAAGTGGAGTGTTGCAAGTGCACACAGTGATATCACCGGTAACTGGAGATTAGTGCGCAGCTACAAAGAGGCCGCCACATCACACGAACGCGAGCAGCGTTAAGTCTATTGGGATTCGAGCTGCCTCCTGTCCTTGGAGGATTAAATGTCTCGGGATAGTCGCTGCGCTAATTTTCTAGTCGTGCCCTCCTCCCCCCTCGGTGCTACTTGCGGGGCGAAGAATTTTCTTCTTCTTCTTCATCTGTACCGGGTCGGCTCAGCTATATAAACCGTGTTGTGCATCCGAGTCCATAGTCTGTGGCCCTGCACGGCAGTGAGCGCTAGGTGCGAGTCGCCATCACAACGATGAGCGACGTTGTGGTGACCAGCGAGTGAGGAGTACGTGCATCGGTACAGTGATAGGTAGAGTGACAGTGAGACTGATCAGCGGGACTGTGGGAAGCGAGGCATGATGCTTGAGTGATATGCAGTAATTTCAATAAATAGTTTGATTGAATATGTGTAAAGAGTAAGTGTAGATTATGTTACTATAGCTAAAAGACAGTGACAAAAACTTTAATTAAAATTGAGATTAGAATTAAGTGTTGCGCTCACTGGTAACAATAAGCATTATTGGTAAAAAAATATATGGTTTACTGTTGTAAAAATAACTGAGCGTATTTTATAGCATTTTAAATTATTTAATAAATTAAATCCTGTTGTTTTATTTTAATTAAGACTTCCATTACACACGAATTCGGATACGCCTGTGGCAGCTTGTAACAATACTTTAGGATATAGCTGAAAACCATTTTTGAATGTTATTGGACTGTTACGATGAATATTTCTTGGAAATTTGTTAAGTGGCTCACCCGTATTTTAACTTTAATTATCAAGATAAAATTTAAAGTCAGAATAGATATATGTTGATTCCTAAGTACAGGTCAACCAAACGTCGGATTTCAAAGTAACTGAAATATGCCACTCTTGAGACCTCAATTAACACTTATGTAAAAACCAAAAGTTCTGATAAATTAATTTTTTGTCATTTGTACAAATTTATATTTTGAGTTAAAATTGTGATATTTTCGCTGCAAAGAAAAAGTGATTAATATAATTTTTTTAATAGCTGTGTATTGTAATTAAATTAATAAGGTATTAATATCCTGTCACGAAACCATTAAATAACCTTAAAATATACATAATATTTGACTCTAGGACAGCATTAATGACTGATACCTTTTGTTTGGACATTACCCCAATTCATCATACTAAAGGCGAGCGCTTTATAGGAACCGCTATTAAGACAATAGACTGAAGAAGGCGAACACACGTGGGATATCCCGCCTATCTCCATTATAGTTAAGCGTAATACTTTACTGTTGACATTATCACTCGGCATACATTCAGATGAAATATACCACATCTCGGATAATGCCTAAGATCTTGTTCCTATCTTTTGATGTACACGTAGCCACTGCTGGGTAGCAATTTGTTGATACGCAACGCAAAACGTAAGGCGAGTAAAATTAAGACGAAAAGCGTGAATGGTTTTTAAAGTCAAATTCTGTATTTTAAGTGGTAAGACTAATGACAGAAATGTTTTTAAAATATATATCGACTCTCATTGGTTGTGGGGTTTCCGAACCACTGACTTCCGACACGATGAACCGAAGCATGATGGAAGCTGTGGGAACAATCACTGAACCGACCTCCTCGTCACACAAGTGGAAGTATTAGCGTTCACTGTCACCGTGATCCGTATCTAAACGTATTTAGTAGTATTGTGGAGTCATAATATCCTTGTTAACAGCAGTATGTTACGGCGCATTCACCCGCAATCGAACTTTACAAACAGATTTAATGGCAAATCTTAAAATTACCGCCACAATTTTATCAGTCAGATGTGATTCGTATCATTAACACATTACAAAATACCTATCTGTGGTATTTATCACTTAACTATGCGTATCATAAGCAAATGTAAATAGGTTACTTCTGAATAGTTGAAATTCTCAAGTGTCCCAACTTCTTGAGAATAATTTTGTTATTTTGTGCTGGTTCAAGAAAGGAAAATAATTTCTAGCTCATAACATAGTGTGACAAATTGTTTATCTCTGTAATAACTCTTACTTTAATATATAGCTATATTAATATTACATTTTTATCTCAATTTCGTCAGCGGCGCTTAAAAACTTTGTGCTGTTGCAATCCTGCACACACCACCGATTCCGTTACATGAGTTGCAATGAGGACGATATGTCTTCCTCAAAATGACTTAATAACACATTTACCACTTATAAAATTAGCATTATTGCTGATTTTACCAGCTGCGTCAAAAACACTTTTATACTAATTTCGTGGCGTTACAAGCGTCGATGCTTAAAAAATTCAGTTATTATTTATAATATTTGTAGATTTCAAAAATTAAAATTTTACTTAAAGCCAAGAATTTTGCGCTTAACTCTCTAGAACTATACAGTTCTTGAGCTGATATTCATAAAATAGCGAAGAAAAAAAACACGAAGAAAAGTAGTTTTAATTTGAAGCTAAAAGCCAAGCTTTCTACTTAAATAGAGAAATGTAATGTTAAGACTGATACACTAATATATTATTTCTGTTATAAAACAATTTACTTAAATGATAAAGTAATTTTATAAAGTGGCAAATAAACTACAAAGGAAAGTAATGTTATTGTGAAGCTAAAATCCAAGCTTATTAAGTACACTTAAACAGATAAATGTAGTTTTAAGACTAATAAAATATTAATTTCGTTTATTAAATAATTTCCTAGTATAATTTCGAATAACTTTATTCTTTTTTAAAAACTGCCTATTTATCCGATAGGTAAACGAATGAAACACTATTTAATTTTACGAATATATTAAAGATAGCATGTTAAAGAAAAAAAATTGGAATCCATGCAATCATATTATATGTTTGTTTTATTAATTTTCCCCGCGTATGTTATTTTTGCTTACTCAGAATAAATTTTAAGTTCATAAACTAACATTAACTTGTACATTAAATCTAAAACATTATTTTCCAGAATCTTAATCCGAAGCCTCACGGTAATTTAGAATCACTATCTTGGTCGTGGAACTAATTAACTCTGAATTATATTAATTAGAGTAATAAATAACATTTTATTCCTTTTTTTTCAGAAACAGTTTGAGTAAATATGTGCCTCATCCAAGAACATTTATCGTGCATTGTAAGGTCATAAAAGTTTTTTCAAGATTTTATTACTAATTATTTAATTATTTACATTCCCGAAGTCCATGATGTCTGAGGGGTCAGGAAAACATGTTCCTTCTTATCTCATATGTGGGGTAGTGCTATTTGCTGGGGTTGTAGGTCGCGACATGTATATAAAATTAATTAATTTCATATCAACGGCTACTATAAATACATCGCAATTCGTTTCGATTTATTTCAATTCATACGAGTTTTTACGTATTATCACACCACACTCAGTTGTTCAACATAGTGGATATGATCCAGTCGACATAAGCAGACACTTTGGTGTGTATGCTTGGGGCACCATGTCTCCCACAAGGCGTTACAGGCCAGGACGCAACTACCACCAAAATCCGGCTCCCTGAGACGTCTTTCTGTAAATCAGGGTTGCCGGAGTCCCCATGAAATCATTATATGAAAGACATTACATCAGGTAAGCACAATTTCCCCGCTGGATACTTTGAACAAATATTATACGAACACAGCAGTAGCGTGTGGTGAACTGTTGTAAGGTAAGCTGGTGCTTTCTCACTACTGTACATTTTTGATGCACGCAGCAGAAACCAATGACCACCGACGAACTAAGGGGGACTGAATGTATTTCGACCATTCACAACAAACGGGAAAGGGACCCGTTGTACATATCCTGTGGTGTCACCTGCCAGACTACGTTTTAGTGGTGTAAAACAGCAAGCAACAAGGTACAGCACGGAGCCAACGCCAGCTTACCTTGCAACAGTTCACCAGACACCACTATATAACCACAATATATTTTGTAGAAAACAGAGGATAAGTGTATAATTAATACATAATATTGTTATTACAAAAGTTAAGGAAATGTGTACTTGAACAATATCTTTGTAGTGACCTGTGGGTATTTTCAATGCACTGGGCTTTTTGTGATCACTATAAAGCGTGGCGTAATTAGGAGTATTATTTAGAGTGGTGCTGTCACTAACTAACCGCCCCCCCCTCCCATCTTAAACCAGTGTAGAGAGACACATGTCAGTCGTAATCACCGCAGAGAAAGGTCAGGCCGAGGTAGGAGCGCGTGCAGGCCTTACACGTGCCACTCCCGTGCAGTCCTCCCACCCTCCTCTCCACCCACTAGCAAGACAAGTAAAATTTGTAAGCGCCGAGATATCACAAGATAGGTAGGCGTAGTTCGCCTGAAGTCAGAAAACGCGCACCGCGGAAGAAATAGCTGACAGAGTAAGCTTGGAAAGGGTGCCACCTACCCCCCGACCCGCCCCGCCTCAACCATCAGGGAACCATGGCACGTTTTTGAAGTGCACTGTTCTGCTTCCTCCCACCTCCCCCCTCGTCAAAACAAGGGGACATATGCAGGAAATTAGGGAGGGTGGATAGAAAGGATATGAGCCTCTGTACGGGGAGGGTGGAGTTAAGTCAGTTTTTATCACTGGACAGAGAGGTCAGTTGCCACGAGAGCGGCCGGGGGAAGATCGGACCCCCGGCCACAACAGATCGAACAGTCAGAAGATTACCGCACAGAGAGAACAGTTCGTCATCATTAGACCATCTGTCAGTTCGCCAGTACCGCACAGAGAGAGGTCAGCCGCGCAGAGAGAGTTAGGCCGGAAGATCGGAGCCCGGCCACGTCCATCAGTCGAAGTAACGAGTAGCATGTGGTGCGGAAGTTCGGTACCGCCACCCCGGGATGAGCAGGTATTCAGTCGCGACATTAAGGGGTCAGCCAAATCGGGATGCGAGATACGAAACGCAAGACACAGGGCCGAATCAGAGACCGTTACCAGAGTCACGTCGGACGTGTAGTTTCACCACGTCGGGACGCGAGTTAGCCAGTCAGTTACCGCATAAGACAATCAGTTTCCAGTCGGCCAGTTTCAAGGCACCGAGAAGGCGAAGTCAAGTGGTGAACTTCACCGAGAAGTGCCATGACGAGACAGTGGGATTGTCCAGTGCAGCCTGTAGCCGCGAAGGACGGGTGGTGCCCACACAGGGTCCCTCGCCGGGACGTGGTAGGGTAGTAAGCAGTCAGTTACTACCCTACGCCGAGAACGGGAGCGAGTGATAACCCCACCGAGGGGCGCCATGTCGAGAGGAAGCCAGCTGTGTTCAACAAGCCAACCACAGAGGGCCTTAACAGGGCTATCCAGCTCACCAGACCCATCAACTGCCAGCACAACTACCACGCAACATGTGCAGATAAGTAACCCTGTCGTCACTCAGGGACCTGTCCTGACACCTAATGCCCCTACAGCCTCGGAAACGTAGCCAGAACGTTGTACATAATAACCAGCCCTTCAGGCCAGAACTCGCAGGGCGTTAAGTATGTATAAAGTCCCGCAACGGTGCCGGGAATGTGTAAGTAAATTCCCGTTAAATAAACCTGTTCCAAACTAAGAAGTCGTGATGAAGTCATTGTGTGATTTATCCTCAAATCCCAGGCACCCTATAGTCTGTGCCACTGAAAATTAACCATCCACCCTATGAACCATCTGTACACGACAGATAAGGACTAGCTTTAATGTGTTAACTAAATAAAACACAAACATCTTCTTCTGGGAACACAGTCAGTCAACTGTAAAACAAACTACCTCTACGGTCAAGGGGCCGCGGTGGTGTAAAAGTTAGACTACTCGCCTCCCATATAGGCAAACCGGGTTCGAATCCCGGCATGGTCGCTACCGGATTTTCGCATGTGGGGATCGTGCTGGACGGCGGGTTTTCTCTTGGACCTTCCGTTTTCCCTCCTTTCATTCCACTGCTGCTCCATTATCACCTCTCTTCACCCTCATCGGCTCTCAAGACCTCGCTAAGAGCCACTCAAATCTCTTCACTCACACACTCACTCTACGGTCGAGGTCGCGAAGATGCTCTCTCCGTATCACAAAATTCTATCTTAGAATCCACGGCGAGTCACACATGTCTGCAAATTTTTTAAAGGTAAATTTATTTACGAATGTAATTCGCATCCTGCTTGTCCTGCCGGTGTTAAAATGGGGTCACAAATAAACCCGTTAAAATAAAATATTTTAAAATCACTTGTCACTGAAGATATTTTATCTATTTAATGAAACCTTTAAAATAAATAGTATACCATCAATATTATCCAACGATGTTGCGAAACTTTCCTACGTAATAATATGTTTAATAAAATGTATTTCCATTGTAAACTTCTTAAAACTTTCTAAACAGTTACAAATTTGTTTTTCATTCATTAGAGCGCACGTACATTTAGCACAATGTCTTCATTACCGGTTATTAATTAATGCCGCATTTTCTTTTGGCAGGTATGTTTAAAAGTTAAATTAAGTATAATAAATATTAGTTTGTTATTTATAAAAAAAACTTTATTCTTCAAATTTAATGTTAACAAACATATCTAATCAAGCACGTCTTTCCCACATAGCTTATTGATTGTCCTCCAAAAATTATTATATTAAATTTACCAAGACTGTAAAAATGCAATTGTTTCAATATGCTTACCCAAGATATCGTGTAATATTTTAATTCGTTTAGCTTCTAAAGTCAGATAAAACGCGAGAGCACATAGGGTAAAAATCCTTCTCTTGACATTCTGATATCGGTTTTCCATGTTTTCCGAAATAACTCAAGGCGAATGCTGGGATGGTTCCTTACTACAGGCCATGGCCGATCCCGTCCGCATTACTGCTTGTCCAAACAACTTGCTCCGTCTCCAATGACCTAGCTATCGGCGAGTCGTTCACCTTTCACTTTTCTTCATAACTCGCTGCACGACGATGCACTTGTATCGTTCGAGTCTATCCACCGATTCCCAAGAAAAAGGCACTGTCGTTGCTTCCGAAATCAGGTCTACGCCGCCTACTGGGCCTCGATATCCGAACTGAACTTGCGCAGCTTGACAAATAAGGTAACAGCTACTGTTCCACTACAATGCACAGCCACATACTGCAACAACAGCAGCAGAGACTGGGCAACAGCTTGAATTTGAATTTCTTCTGTGTTCTCCTTTACACTCTTAATCTGAATCAGCGAGAAATTCACTATTAAAATAAGTTAACAGCACTTGGGTTATTCAGCAGTCTCTTCAGTCAATTTGACTTATGAGTAAGTGGAAATATGCCTCTTTTCCTTCACTTATCGATTCAGAGACTTTTTCCACTGATTCATAAACCATTCATTTTACTGTTTTTAAGTTACTAGTTTTCTGATTCACGGATTTAGTTAAACAATGTGTATCAAATTAAATAACAGTAAATAAACTAATAAAACCAATAGAAATATATTTTTATGTGAGTTTCGTCTTTTATAATACCATTTTACGAAATAAGATGAACATTTAGTCTTTCAATCAGTTTTTACGTATTTAATTTAGTTTTCCCGTTATCATCATAGCGCTCAGTTTTGTAATTATAAACTGCATCAAATGTGGTTAAATTAGTGACTTTAAACGTAGGGCCTAAAATTTGTTTTAATAACCCTAATGTGACCAATTAAACTAAAAGCGAAAAGAAACGGCATTCAATACAAAGCTACATATTGTTGATAAACAAATATAATCAATATGTAACGAAATCTGGATTGGTAGCTCGATTTGTGATGTAACGGTTTGAAAGCAGTACGATGTTGGTTCACATCATGTTTACCGCGAGTTTTTTTTTTTTTTACTTTTTAGTAATTAACGTTACATTGCACAATATAAACATCGGCTATTGTAAAAATTTTAATTTTTCGTAACGATGACGTAAAAAAAATTAAAAACAATATTTAATTCACCCCATGCAGTTGGCTGTCACTTATGCATACAATGAAATTGTATCACTGAAACAATAAAATGTTTTCCACAGATTCTAAATAGACACACTTTCACTGATTCGAGTAGTTGAATTTCACTGCAAATAAGTTATTTTCCACTTATTCGAATTTAGAGTGTACATACAACTCAGATCTGTCGCTGTCTGATTGCCAGACATTCTGCCCACAGAAGGAGAATATGCGCGTTCGGAAGTTCAGCTCTGATTGTGTAGTTCAGCCGTCGTTACAGACGTAGCTTCTGGATCAACAGTAGTGATTCTTTCCAGAAATTTCGGAGAAGCTTGTTGAACGTAACAAAAGCATGGTCATGCAGGCGCGTTGTCCAGGAAAGGGAAATGTGTGTTGGTTCAGCTTCAGTAAAAATAAAGGTGTTACTCGGAAATTGGTTCAAAATTATGGGCATCATTCAAAACAAAATGACCTAGCGACTTAACAACTTTTTAATTATCTTTACGTTGGGTGGAAGTTCGACTCCTCTACATGCAAATTACAAGTATTTGTGATCATAAAGCAGAAATAATAATTAGTTTTTCCATTTCACAAAAGGTTTTGGAATAAAATTAAACTATCGGCATTTTATAACGCCTAAATGATCGTAAATACTGAGAAGAATACTCAAGAAATATTGCCAGAGAAATTGTTAGAAATAATGATATGTAAACATTTTAACGCTGATTCCACACTTCATTCTCTCTCCTTTGCTTCTTAATTAAACGGAAATGAAACCTTCCCATATTGTTTGAAATATCACTCTGACATGAACGACGCGCATGGAACTAGTGACGGAGTCTTTGGCAAAGTTAACTTTTACACTTGAAGGAGGGACATGCACAAGACAATGTGTTTTTTTTTTAAGCATGGTAAATCTTTACCAACATCAATATACTCACAGTGCAGACATAAAAACCTCCGGTTAGGGGCCCGGTTCACATTTCCGTACTGATATCGAATGAGCTGTTCGTTTGTAAATTGCATGTAGCAGCAAACAATTCGCTGTTATTCAGTAACTGGAGATCAGCTTTCTAAAGTACGTTGGCTAGGCTGCACCTGTCTTTACTTTCACTGCTGGTGCATTCCCAGCCAACCAAGGTCGCTTTATCTGCAAAGCAGCATGTAAACATTCACGACAGATTTATTTAAGTGTCGTAACTCATCGCTCAAAAGAGGAATGGTATGTCTATCCGACACAACTCAACATATACCTGTTGCTAGGTTCATTAGCTGTACTCTGTCGTGTAATGTGAGAGGGGAAGTGAACTGCATCAATGCAATATCATTTGGGCTGTTTTCCTTAAGCATAATAAAACATTGAATTAGAGGTTTGGTTAACTATCTGCAGACCAGGATACGAATAATACGTGAATTCAATTATCTGTATGCCAGAATGACTACACAGTTCTATGTATACTCGAGTCTCAGGCATGCTTTCATTTGCCATTTTTACTTTAGTGAAGTTATTGTGGAAGTCAATAGCAGTTCCTTGGCAGCCTTTTTGTTGACTTAATGTATCCAGAGTGTAGCTGTGGTCCAACAACGTAATAGTTTTAAATATATGCATACATACGCCCGTTTGAAGTTTATATTTCCATATACATAACATGCAACATCTTCCGATCCGTATAACTCAGATAGGTAACTACGTATTTCTTTGTATATGGTCGACGAGGACACATTAGCTCTTTTAGGGATCGTTGGTTGTAAAAAATAATTCTACACTTTCGAAATAAAAATTATAAGTGTTTTAATTACCTTATTATTCCTCTAAAATCAGAACGTATGCCATTTTATTTATTGCCGTATTTATGCAAATTGGTATATAACTGAAAATTTTCGGATTAATATCAGGACAGGTTAGCCTTCAAAGACTTATACGTTTGTATTACTTTAGTGGTTGGCCCATAACCTATTTGACACATCCTTAAGGTTTCTGCGCCAATTGAAAAAACAGGAAACGAAATATAGTACCAATCACGGCGTTTAAGTGTGCAGGGAAGTAGTCAGTGAACAGCTCGCATCTGTTGAGCGTATGAACGAATATGTGTTCTAACCTACAGGCCATTGAAATAGCAAATTTTTCCATCTACAAATAGGTGTATTAAAATATCGGTACGTAAATACTTGATATAGGCACATATCAATTGTTTTTAGATCTCTTGCGATGTCAAACATATGGTTATTATTTATCTGTGTTAAATTGGGTAATATAATTGAGATTTCTGAAAAGCCAAAAATGTTGTGTTCTTCCTTTTGCTTGGGTACCGTAGCTGTTTCAAAAACTTTATTCTCTAAAGGAAATCATTCTTAATATACTACATTTTTGTGACAAAAGGAATCCAGTTATCATACGGATTCCTTGTGTGGCAATTAGCATGAATTTATTTTTTAAGGTATGGAGATTTGTTGGTTATGAAAACAATTTTATATATACGAGATAGGATACTGCTTTATGCAGTGATTTTGAGAAACCTCTTCGCAGTGAATCTGACTAGCTAAAATACTAAGCAAACAATATCCAATATTTAGTAATTTAATTTCTTGTCCTCAGCAAGTCTCAAATTAAACTGCACATCTACCATTGGACACCCAAAATCCTAATGGAAACGTGTTACATGTGTGACATTGTTATAATGTGATCGCCTAAATGACCTGCTCTTACAAAAACACACATTAGTACTGACACATCACATTAAAAATATTTCTGTTGTTTGAAAAAAATATTTTCCGAAGACGACAGTCAATTAAACTGCCTACATCGTGAACTATTTTGCCAATTATTTGTAATAATTTATATTATGTGTCACAAGAATAAAAATTTTATGAATATTCTTATGAATATCGAATAAGAGTTTGCTCTAAATTGCAGTTTTACATTTACATAGTAAGTCGTAAATAATATTATAAAGACTTCTTTGTTGATGTGGAGTGGAAAGATAAGAGTGGTTCTTAGCAACGAGGTCTCGAGAGCAGATGAGGGTGAAGCGAGGTGAGTATGGAGCAGCGCCGTAATGCACGAACGGGGAAATATCGTCCGGCACGATCCCCACGTGCAAAAATTTGGGTGCGACCTCACCGGGAATCGAACCCGGTTCGCCTTTTATCGAGTCGACCGCTCTAGCCACTGCCCAAACTGCGGCCTCTCTCTGTCGATGTAAAAATTACGATATCACAACCTGTTAATGAGCAAGAAAAAACCAGGAAAAATTAAAACTCTTCCACACTTCCACATCTGAAGTACAGTCGGGACGTATTATGCTGACATTAGCGACAGCAGACTGCTCAGAACTGTCAGCCACATTGAAGTTGTACACTCCAGCCGCAACTTCTATTCCAAACGGCACGGCGCAGCGAGCGGCCGTAAGTATACATCGGTCGCTCAGAATGCTGCCAGCACAGTTGTGGAAACCAAACAACTGCAAGCAAACTACGGATGGGAATTCGCCTTCACAACAAAGCACATTCGAAACAATTAGAGCAATAGAGTTTTAGGTTACATCTGAGTATGTTCTATGACTTCATTCAATATATGAATGCCGCATCATAGAAAAAAAGTAGCAGTGTTTTTATTTTGCGTATGACACGATAGAACATTTAGATGAAATTTACAATGAGTAGGGACACCTCAATTTTTCACAAAAGGTTTTCCACATATGCTAGATTTCAATATACTACAGGCATACCAGCGGTGTTTTTTTTTATTAACATCGTTTCTTTGTGAAAAGACATATTCCTACCCTTTTGGCCAATCAGAATTGGGTAACTTCAATTCTGCACGTCTGTGTTTCACGCAGACACCTTAGAAGCGCAATACGGAAATTTCCATTCACGAAAGTTGATGCAAAATAATGTGTTCTGAAGTACAACTGGTTCTGAAATCATTACGAGAAAATCGGCTGTCCCTAACAATGAGCCTAGTTAAACACAAAGTTATAAATGCTAAATAATGAAATACCTTTGTAAATGTATTTGAAAATTATAATACAATGATCAATATTTGTGACAATGACAATATATTACTTCACTTAAAAGAGTGGTCATTTAATTCGTATGGTCTGGCAACTTTCTTTGAAAAATCCTTATGCAGTATGTGGTATGACAACAGCTTTTCTGAGGATTATACAAATGAAATTTATTAACGTCGCGGCGGGACAATAAATCTTGAAGGCTCATAGATTTTAAAAGGCAACTGAAAAATGTCATGTTCAAAGGAGAATACATTTATCCTTGTTGTTGTTTGAAAGTAGATGTTTTGCACTTTAAGAAAAATATTGAAAGAAAAATTAAATATCTTATTTCCGTGTTACTTTTTTTTTTTTTTTTTTTGTAAAATGGAATATTAAAGCAATTACGGCTATATTCCTTTCCTTTGGTGTTTGAAAAGTAGACGTGAATATAAAAGCGCTTTAGCAAAGAACTTAATCTTGCAAAATATCTGTGGTAGTGAAGTAATTAAGTAAACGTGTCAAATAAGTAGGACCTTTATATAACATTTTTCGAATAATGAAATATGTTTTCTTCAGAAGTGCTGTAAGGTTACTTTTACGACTTTGCAAATGTTCTAACAAAAAATACGGTTTAGAAATCTGATTTTTAAACTTCAATATGAAATATGGACATTAAAGAATCCATAGAAGCTAAACATAACCCTCACAGTAAAAACTGATCAAGATTTAGAAATAAAATGTTATTAATAATACAAAATAATGTGAGTTCGCAGGGAAAATGTTTACCCAAAGTTGTACATTTTCAGTGACAAATAGGTCTCAAGCAACTTTAACATTTAAACAGGCAACATTTCTGTTTTATATTCTAGCCACCTAATCTAATGCGTCACAAGGAATGAGTGCTAACAAAAGGAACAAACTACACTACAAGATAACATTATTTACAAGTGACTGAAAAATTATAACAGGTAGAATTAAGTTGATGACAATGTTATCATATTTTTCTTTAACTGAGACATAAAACTCTAACTATTTCGTAATTTCGTAATTTTCCAAGAATGGAATACTGGAACTTAGTCTTGTGAATTTCCTACGGTATAAAGGCTATATCAAGTAGATTTTAGAATATTTTTAAAAATTACGTTGTTTTTACATGGCGATTAAATATTGCTCTAAATATACACTGGAGAGCAAAATAAACTATATAGGCATGCGTATGCGAACAACAGAGGCATGGAACCAATCAGAGTAAAGCGATGCGGTCAGCAGCGCCTATATAAGACAACAAGCGTCTGGTAAAGTTGCTAGATCGGTTACTGCTGCTACAATGGCAGGTTATCAAGATTTAAGTGCGTTTGAACGTGGTGTTACAGTCGGCGCACGAGAGATGGGACATAAAATCTCCGAAGTAGCAATAATATTTGGATTTTCGGGTACGACCATTTCACGAGTGTACCGTGAATATTGGGAATCCGGTAAAACATCAAATCTTCGACATCGCTACGGCCGGAAAAAGATCGTGAACGAACGGGACAAACGACGACTGACGAGAATCATTTAACTTGACAGACGTGAAACGCTTTCTCAAATTGGCACAGATTTCAGTACTCAGGCATCAACAAGTGCCAGCGTGCGAAACATTCAACGGACTATCATTGGTATGGGCTTCCGGTGCCGAAGGCCCACTCGTGTACCGTTGTTGACTGCACAACACAAAGCTTTACGCCTCGCCTGGGCCCGCCAACACCGCCAATGGATTGTTGATGACTGGAAACACGTTGCCTGGTCTGACGAGTCTCGTTTCCAATTGTATCAGGCGGATAGACGTGTACGGGTATGGAGCCATCCTCATGAATCTATGGAACCTACATGTCAACACAGGACTTTTCAAGCTGGTGGAGGCTCTGCAGTAGTATGGGGCTTGTGCAGTTGGCGTGAAATGGGACCCCTGAAGCGTCTAGATACGACTCTGAAAGGTGAAATATACGTAAATATCCTCTCCGATCACCTGCACCTATTCATGTCCATTGTGCATTCCGACGGACGTGGACAATTCCAGCAGGACAATGCGACACCCCACACGTCGAGAGTTGCTACCAAGTGGCTCCAGGAAAACCCTCTTCTTTCTTTAGACACTTCGATTGTCCACCGAAATCACCAGACATGAACATGATTGAGCATATCTGGGATGCCTTGCAAGGAACTGTTCAGAAGAGATTTCCACCGCCTCACACTCCTATGGATTTGTGGACTGCCCTGCAGGATTCATGGTTTGAATTGCCACCTGCATAGCTTCAGGCATTAGTCGAGTCTATGCCACGTTGTCTTGCGGCACTTCTGCGTACTCGCGCGTGCCCTACACGATATTAGACAGGTGTACGAGTTTTTTTGGCTCTTCAGTGTGTGTATATATGATCCCAACACATTTAAGTTTAGTAAGTTAATATACAAGCAATTTTTTCAACGAAATATTAGTACCACGTATATAATATGTTAGGGCTACTCTAAACTTCATAAGATAGGTGGAGCGTAACTTCATCCGAGCTAAAAATTAGAGTGCCAAATTTTATAAAAGTGAAATGGTAGGTAGTTAGCGTTTTAACTTCTCGATGACAGCGTGTTCATTAGAGACAGAGTAAAATGCCCAGAGAAGCAACAACGGAAAATGAATCGGGAATGGCCTGTATAAGGAACCAACTCAGCATTCGCATAGAGTGATTTCTGGAAAACATAGGAAACCCTTATCAGGATAGTCAAATCGGTTATCGAACCCAGGTTCTCCCGATGATATACTATTGCGCTACCTCACTCGGTGAGAGTATAATAGTAATTAACACCATTTGGTTCTCGGAGTATGATCTACAGGTAATTACTTTCCGATCACAGTCAGTACGTCTGAAAATTCCAAGACATAGGTGATAAAAATGTATAAATAACTGATTTTTATGTTACAGTTTTTAGCTTTCTGCGTATTCCCCTATTCTTAATAAACGTGATAAAACCACTAAGATGAAAAGGTTCAGTCTTAATACTTTACATGTGGTGTTGTTTAGCATTGTTAATGAGTTAAAATGAATCAGTTATTTTTGGAAAGAGTAGAAATAATTTAATAAGGTCAAGAGTTTTCTAACCTGTGATATACATCGCACTCATTTTTGTATATACCGGTGGTTATTCATTTTAAAATAAAATTTCGTGCACTTAGGAGAAACAAAATATTAGCATTTCATGTTTACTACCAAAAGATGCGCAAAAGTGTCGCAGTATACAAGTCACTTACAGAAACAGGCTGAATTGTAAACTTGATGCAAAATGTACAAACATCTGGAGTCACTAACTAGTACTACTAAATATAGCTATACAACGTGAAACAACAAAATCTGTTCATGTACGGAAGTAATACTTTAAGCAAGATGTCTCACTAAAATGTGGTTCGTGTATCTAAAAAATACCTCTGTACTCATATTTGTTGACGTACGTGTTTGCTACGGCTGGCTTTAATAGCTCTCGTAGGACGCTGAGCTCGAAGTAACTAACAAAACACCCAAAAGGGCTTGATTAAGTAACAATTCTGTCTCAATAAACGATATGGGTAATGAAAAGGACCACACATAAAAAACACATCGGTTTTACAAAGAGAAGTGCAAGTATAGTACAAAAAAGTCGCTATGTACAAACATATACATAATTTAATAAACGCTGCATTTGATCGCAGTAAAACCCGTCTACCCTTAACAAACGATGATAGTTTTACTGTTACAAATTGTGTTTATTGTGGTCAAGCCGTACTTGTTAAGGTTGGGGGAATCTCATGATGGTAAAGAATGTGGGGTAAATAAATACAAGAGACTATAGGTTACTATGTGACTATATAATAAAACATCTCGAGGGTACATAAAATACTATAAGGTCGGTGAGCATTGTAAAGTTAACTACATCCACTATCTTACTGAGAGCCAAAAAAACTGGTATATGCGTGCGCATGAAAATAACAGAGGTATGGAACCAATCATAGTAAAGCGATGCGGTCGGCAGCTAGATCAGTTACTGCTGCTACAATGGTAGGTTATCAAGATTTAAGTGAGTTTGAACGTGGTGTTATAGTCGGCGCACGAGAGATGGGACATAGCATCTCCGAGGTAGCGATAAAATTTGGATATTCGCGTACGACCATTTCACGAGTGTACCGTGAATATCGGGAATCTGGTGAAACATTACATCTTCGACATCGCTGCTGCCAGAAAAAGATAGTGAAATAACGGGACAAACGATGACTGACGAGAATCATTAAACGTGACAGACGTGCAACCCTTTCTGAAATGGGCACAGATTGGATTTGTGGACTGCCCTGCAGGACTCATGGTGTGAATTGTCTCCTGCATACCTTCAGACGTTAGTCGAGTCCATGCCACGTCGTCTTGCGGCACTTATGCGTGCTTGGGGCGGCCCTACACGATGTTAGGCAGGTATACCAATTTTTTTGGCTGTTCAGTGTAATTGCCGCATCTTGAGAAGTATCCGAAGGCGGATGAAGTATGAGGAGTTACGGCGGTAGGCACAGCAGGCTTATTGTGACGTTCATCTCGGCCTGCGTCACATGGAGACAGACCCCTACTGCTACTCTGCATTGCCCTCATATTGGCGTGGCATAACGCAACATGGCCTGATCACCCTGGCTTTTGGAGGGGATTCCTGCTTACCAGGGTTTGAGCAATGTGAGTCCCGATTGCGGCAACTGGCTGAGCTGGTTACTGCCCATTAATTAATGTCTCCTGGCGCCATATCAGGGAAATAAGACTGGTGATGTATCAAATGCTACTGACATTTAGCCGAATACCGTGAGAAGTTTATTGCTGCGTGTAGAGAGGCATTCTCCTGAAGGTTCTACAAATTCGCGTCATTTTCAGAAATTGTTTCAAAGCTTCTAAATAAAAGGTTTAGTAAATCACATGGCCTGAAGAAACTAATTCATGGTGAATCAGACTTCGAAAATAAGAAAATGCAACGAGTATCTTCCGACAAACATCGGCACTCTTTGAAATTATTCTACCGATCAAATGTTACTGCTTGTATTAATAAGTTATGACCAGATGCGTTTTTCATAATTTCGTACGTTTACGATTAAGTTTTTTTAATAAGATTGAAACAAAATTTATTTTTGTTACTTGTGCAATTTGAACAGCACTTACCCACACAAAACGAAATTTCACGTACTCACCAAGTACATAACAATAACCTAATATACATGCATTATAAATTTGGCTTTATAAAATTTTCGTACTGGCGATTAATATCTTACGGCATTTTTATTGAGGAAAAACACAGTCTTGTAGCTTTAAGACGCACTGTTTATATAAATAAAACAAACAATCGCTGCGGATTTCTTTCAGAGATAAATAAACAGACTACAGCCAGATATTGAAATATTTATAAACCTAGAATTAGTTATCAATTGTATGTGTACGTACGTGCGTGAATATATAACGGATGAAAAATAAACTTACCTTTATGAGCATTCACTTCTCCAGCTATTCGGTTTGAAGATCTAACTGCAACCACAATAAAACTTAAATATATTATAACCTGCATTTATTACAATGTTCTTATTAGAAGGTCACTGTAATGTACCACGAAAAGGCCTTTTTGGAAATAACGGAAAAATAAACAAGATATCATAATTGCATGCACAAATATAGACTATCTATTGCAGAATATGTAAACAACTTTAACAATGTTCTGACGTGTGTTTCAAAACACTGCAAATGGGTTCTGTTACCAGATTCTGTCTATAAACTAAGTTTTCTGAATCAGTTTCGCAGTTTATTCTTGCACTGTCTATATGTATATGAAGTTGTCACGACATTTTGATTAATTGTATTTATCTGTCAGCTTGTATATAAAAGGAAAGTACACATAACTTTTTAAATCCCGAATTTGATTGCTGTATGCAAAATTTTAGTCATGAAAATATATAGATTTGCACCGTTCAATCATGGTGGTGCCAGCTCGCTCAAGGCAGCAACGAGAAATACTCCCATTTCCATAGAAATTTGCGCGAATAAACCGATTGATGGAAACCAAATATTTTAATTTTGATGCTACAAAGGAATAGAATGACTACGAAGTGATGGCACCAGAAAAATACCAATTATACTTCGAAAAAAAAAGAACAGATTTCTTATTACTTGACGTATTGCCTTGATACATACATGGAATAAAACGAAATTCGCATTTCACCTTGCTGTATATTTGATCACTTATTGCAAATCATGCTCGAAATCACCAACACTTGATCACTGAGGAAGCTGGCCTCCCTTCTTTATTAAATTGTTCGGTTGTGATCAGACAAACGGAAAGGCCAGAGAAATGTTTGAACATAAATAAAGCACTCCTCGAAAAACAGATTTGTGTTCTTGCAAGGATTATGCTGCTGTAAACATGCTCCTGGGCTCTCCACCAGGAAAAAAAAACCAATTAGGCGCAGGTTCTCTACCCATCGCTGTGCGTGCGGTGACCGTCGGATTGATAACCAGTGACAAACGACGCACATATGCGATGGATCCCCAAACCCTCATGCCAGCGATATAAGGCGTTTGCCACTGCAAGGTGTGATAAAAATTTTAGTATAGGCTGTTCACGGTATAGTGAGCCCTTTTGGGACCCTAGTTACTTTTTACTTGCAGCCATTTTTATCCATTAGCAACCTTTAAAATGAATATTCAAATGTAAGTAATATACACAATGTGTTTATTCCACTGCACTCCGAAGTTAACGTCTAAGGCAAAAATAAAATACATTTATTGACTATTATTACAAATGAGAGGCCTTTCAAAAGTGCTCACTTTACCGTGATTAGCCTATAGTATCATGAAGTTTTCCAAGCATTTTTATGCTGATAATCTGTTCTCAGAGAAAGTTTCTAAAGACTGTTTATTTAACAACTATGCTATTTGTATTATTTTAACATTTATCTTTATATTTTCTTTTTTCTTGTGATATGCGAATATTTTTTATTGTTTACGAGCGTATGTAATAACATTTCAATGTTTTATTCTCTGAACTATTACATTTCTAAATTTTGGTTTTATTCAATAAACGCAATAACAAACAGATACCTATAATATAATTTACGCACGTTTAGCAAACTGGCGCATTTATTTAAATATAATTTGTATAATAAAACCAATTTTAACATTTTCATGTAACTGTAATATTTATGTAGGTAAAAAATTAATCATCTGTGATGACACTTGTCTTTAAAGAAAGACATTCAGTATTAAGACTGCAAATCAAGTGACACGGCACGCTAAGTAATATTACTTGTATTCTAGCTTGCTGCCCGGTAACTAATGCTAGCTCTTCCAATTAGGTATTTTTATGATAAAAATCTTTAAAAAAACCAAAACACAGAGTAATAACTAGGAACAATAGTTCACTAAGTGGGACAAATTATGGGTCTTGAAGTTTCATTAAATGAAGAAGAAATAGGCTGCACCACGAGAAGCAGCATGCTGGATGTATATGCTTGTGTACATCTGCGAAATAGATGTGTGCCTGGTTTTTAAATTAAGAGGCTCACATACAAGATCAGTGACATGGGGTGCGTGTGCGTGTTAAGTTAGCCAGAATGAGATGAAATGTTACATTAAAAAGGAAATTATTTCTCAACTACCATTATCACAATAGCTAGTTATATATGACATACAACTAGGATCAATCGGAAAATTTCAACACATAATCAGTCAAATAGGCTAATTTTGAAATAGGTCTGCACTAAAAATGCTACAGATTGAATGTTGAGCATCATAATAAACTAAAGATGTACATCAGCGTGCTTATGTTAGAAAACACTACCTGATGCACCCGATGTGAATCCAATGAATAAAATAATAAAAGGTTTTACGACTGCCATATTTAACAAAACACCATAAACTTGATCTCATAACAGAACATGACAAATAACAAATTTTTGCTGCCAACACATTTCAATAATGTATTATCTTATCGCGTGAAGAGATAATGAAGGTTCAATTTATTTCTGCGGCTGTTGGAAAAATTATCATGATTTTGTTGACGTTCATAAATTTGTGTAAACATGTTTTAATGTATTTTAAGGCGGTTTTCCTAATTGATTTATTTTCAATAAATGGTGACTATGATGTCTCCCACCATTCTGTTATATAGGCTGGTTATACTCTAAAATAGAAAATTTTTAAATCTGTTCAAAGCCAGCGAATTTTTCTGCACATCTGTTGAAACTGCTACACTCGAATCAGTAAAATTGCACTGATCATTTTAGTTGCATGTATTCACGTATTAAACAGTGATTTGTACTGTTTCCTCGTGAATTGCACAGACCTGTCAGAAAAACTTCAATGCATTCCACAGACTGATCACTAGGTAAGAGGCCATTTACTAAAGATTCAGTAAAATAGTTATACTTGCTGAAATATATAATTCACCTTTACAGTGTACTTTTATGACTCCAACGGTTGCAAAATGAAGACCACGAAAATAAGAAAGAACACAAAACTTTATTATAATTGCTACAGTGTGTTTGCCGGTGATCAAGTATAAAATTCCATATATTTCGCTTCAAAATTTAAAGGAAATTATAACATTTCAAGGCAGATCTCTCATATATGGTGTCCTTTATGCCCGTGCACTCTGTGGCGTTACGTTGTCATGGCAACGGAATTATGATCCACCATTCAATTGAAGTTTAATCTATTCGCTTCAACTGAACAATATTCAAACGATTTAAACCACTTACCCAGCGTTTCGGGGCAAGTAAATGAAAAATTATTAAAATTTCTATAATGTGATATGTTTTTGCAAGAAATACTAATCAATTCATTTCATCGCCTGTGTTGTTAGTGTGTGTATGTATGCATTGCTTTCTCCTAACAGCTCACTTGCAACAGAACCTAATTATTTTGTATTTCATGTTTCAGAATAAAACTTTCATTATGTTATTTTTTACAACCTAATATTTTATTTAAATCCCAATGACAAAATAAGTATAAGTCGAGTCATGTCGACCATTTCAGAAATGTCTTAATAAGAAAAGCATAAAATTACATAATTTACATGAAATAATACAACATATAAATAAATATTTGTGTAAATTAAAAATAATTAATAATTAACAATAACTTGTCAACTTTATATTATTAAATTGGACATTTCAAGTTTTCGTGCTATCGGTTGTTGAAACTGTTATTGAAAACTGGAATGAATTTTCAACTTTATTGAGCTGTATCATATATATCCTTTGTTCCTCAATCGTCTTATGTGGAATTAGACAAAAAATTATTTTTCCATGCTGGGTCACTTATAATAAATTTTGGTGGACACAGATATTGCTATACTTGCATTTTATTTTAGGACCTAAATGACATCAGTATTAAATCACGAAAAAATTTCTTAACAGGAAAAGTTATATATCATGAGGTCATTATTATGTCAGCCAGAGAAAATAATAATTAAAGACATTTGAGAATAATAAAAAATAGTACGTCTTATTTTAATAAAAACGGCACTTAGTGATTGACCTTCATAAATTTTGTGAGAAAAAATTCAGTAATTTATACATTTCAGTAGAAATAGAATAATTGTAGTTCGTTGAAACAGTTACGTAATTTGCAATCGTTTATGCTACACTTCTAATATGGCAATTTACAGCCCTACAACCAATTATCTTCTTCTTTTATTTTGATAAACAACTGCTTAAAACTCATGTTTGTATCAAGAGAAACAGAACTTGTTTTAATGAAAAGTCGTAATACCTGCGTATTTAAGATTTGAATTTCTTCGGTAACGACGCTTTCCTTCTAGCCCATGTTGACGTCATTTTTACAGCATTTAAGGACTGTTCGACTCCTTTTTATTTATATATGCTTAGATTATTATTTATCAGCGATAGAGAACGTTTTTGTAAGCCGACCATGGCTACGCTTCACTCCTCGCTTGGAGTGTAGCATACTTATTCTATGAAAATATATATATACATATATACAAATTGCTTTTATCACTGCCGGCGTTCTTTGAATTCACTGCTCGTGAACCAGGCCTTATAGAAGTCTTTATATGAGCAAGGACGGCCGGAGGTATCGTGTAATATCGGCCGACTTCCAAAAAGCATCTCTATTTGTTAGCTGCGTTTGAGTCAAGTTTTACGCCGCACCATAAAGCGCAAAAACCGTTATTGTGAGTGCAATCACGATCTCATCTTGCTGCACAAGCAGCGCACACAAGCTTTGCACAGATCACGTATCATCAGTATTATTCGCATAATAAATAAATATCTACGGAGGTGACAAGTTCTTCGTTTACTTGCATCTGAACCTACCTGTCGTTTCACGAGACAGTTGTGAAAACATGTGCATTCATAGAAATCAAAATAACGAAACCTTACGTACAAAAATACATTACGCCTGAATTAAGGTATATCTTAAAATACTATGGATTTGCAAAAAAAAAAAAAAACGTTCCGGCCAGATATTGACAAATTATTCGTCTAGACCAATGGGAAAAATACGCGTAACTTGTGCATTTCTCCCGTACATAATATTTTATTATATGGGTTTTATTAGTACAACGAACGAAACTTTCTTTTCTAGAACTCTAATTATTAGTAGCAATGGGCACAGGAAGTTCATGACCTGGAAATATATATGTGAGAGGGTTTTCTTCCTCGCTGACTCTTCTTGATGAGAAAGCTAGACGATCAAGCGCTACGTAAACACTACATGGACATAGGCACCGGGCTGTATTTCACGGAAACGCCGTGACAAAGCGAATCACGCTTTGAGTCTAAAATATATGACTGTGCCTTTTTTGAACCTCTTGTGTAGTATACACTAGCTTTTTTATATGCGATTGCAGCGTCACACGCAGACAACATTGGTTCTAATTAGTCTGTCGGTAAGTCGACAACAAAATACTTCTTATGGGACGACGTCTCGAGGCATTCACGTAATGGGTATCGTAACGGCCCATTGTGAAGTTTCTGGCCGACACGACGCGTCAAAAGAGGCTCTAAAGAACGTCTGGAGCTGCTAACTCGTAAAGCATTTTTAACAACGAAGACGTCCGGTGAGACACTTACTACGTCAGTACTCACGGGCGTTTGTCGTGATACTTCCGAGAAAACATTCAATTAGTCTCCACAAGGTAAACAACTTTCCTATTTATTGCCCCCGCTTAACTGAATATTTTAGCTATACTGACACGTGGATATGTTGATTCATTAAAGACAATAGCATATTCCCAAATTGTTGCTTTTCTCATGTTGTACGTGTTAATTACCATACTTTTACCTACATCTCCATTCTTTTAAAATAACAGTTAATCGTAATATTTGACTGTGATAGTATTAAAAAACTAATAAATGTAATTCTAAATCAATGGCATTTAATTGTCCTTCAGTCCCCTTGTAACTAAAGCATCTTTATTAATTGAAAGATTCTAGTTAAACATATAAGGCTGATTTATAGTGATTTTCAGCGTATTTCGACAAATTCCAAGTAAAACATATTGAAACGCTTATCACCGTATGTAGCAATTGACTAAGATTAGAGTGAATCAGTAGGTTTGACAGACGATTAGAGCACTTTAATGTGTTTTAAAGTAATACTTTTAAAAAAATATTCTAATGTTTGAATTAAAAAATATAATCTCACACTATCCAGTTGCTTTTAATTTGGTTGGGTGGTATTTGAATTTCAAAATAACTTTTACATTGTATACAACCTGTTCGGAAATTAAACTCCTAAAGTACGGGAGGTTTTTCCTTATGAAAAACAAAGTTGAAAATTGAAAGAATACCTTATACCTAAACGGAATATCAAAGGAGATATGAGGCTGTGAATATTGCGTTTTGAAAACGTATTTTCACCCAATGCCTTGTAAAATGCCTACAAAGTCCGCAGCAGAAAAGTGACTTATGTTTCCCATTTTGCAGAGACACATGCGTAATGCTGGCCGTTCTCTGTTTATGCACACTGTTTGGCTTGGTGAAGTGATACATCAGCACATCAATGGCGTGCCGTCCACTAGTACATGCTTCATAGCGCGCTAAATGGGCGTGTCCCATTTGACTGTGCGGAATGTACTGCCGGTAAATCACCACCGTCCCTACCATTGGAAGATACTGTTTCAAAACCCAATTCTCGCAGGCTCATATCTCCTTTAAAATTCCGTTTAATTATACAGTGAATTTGATATTGTCGATTTAAATTTTCATAAGGAATCTCCTTCCGTAGTTTAGGCATTTAATTTACGAACAGACTGTATTGCATATATCTATAATATANCAGGCTCATATCTCCTTTAAAATTCCGTTTACTTATACAGTGAATTTGATATTGTCGATTTAATTTTTCATAAGGAATCTCCTTCCGTAGTTTAGGCATTTAATTTACGAACAGACTGTATTGCATACATCTATAATATAGGAAAGTTTGTTCCTGACGTTTGAAGAGTTTTACGTGTAAAATAATCATAAATTTTATTACGAAAGATAATTTAGATGATTTCTTCGTAATGATTTCATTCGTAGGTTATGTGCACTCCTGAGCATTTTTGGCGAACGTTACTAATATAACCAATTTTTGTACCTTTTTGGTAATACAAACGTAAATTTTCTTTCTTTACACCTCAATTGAACATTGAAAATTTTGTAGATGCGTTCTCAATTACTACTTAAGGATGAAAACCTTTCTTCACCTACTTTCACTTCGGAACTGAGGCCTATGAGATAGCCTTCTAGTGTGTGTAGTTTATATGTAGATTTTTTTTGCATGTGTTTGCTTATGCATTGGACTGTGGCCCGTGTGTGTATCGCATGCTTCTCCCTTGATCACCTAATTTTTTCGGAATTTCGCCAAACTTAATACACAAGCTTATACCTAGTAATGCCGCTTGTTTTTTGTAGTTTTTATTTGTGTCTAACTCTTCTTTTCAAAATGGCCAGAAGGTTCTTCGCATCTCGAGTCGCACCGAGGGTGGCGATGACCATATGCCGTGCAACGACGCCAATGCCGTTTATTCTTCCAGAGACGGCAGTGGCATCAGTGGCTTTATCGTGGCTGGTGTTATTGTTACCCAGCGCGTGCTGCCCCACCTCCCCTTTCTCAGTTACCGGTGATGTCTATGGAGGACTGCTGTATGCTCGCCCAAGTGGTGGGGAGGGTTGGAGGTAAAGTTCACCAAGACGAAGGGGTTGTTCGTAACAATATGCAACGACGGGATGTCTTCAGCATATCACTGTGCATTCGACGATACTCGTATCATTACCAGTGACGAATGAAGATCGCATGTGATACCTCCTCCCTATGTCTTCAAGCCGGTAATAATGGACCATTGTATACTTGTGCAGATTATGTAGCGCTCACCTGCCATTTATACCCAGAAAATATTAGTGATTAATTAATATAACACTCAGTAAAATGTATCACTAGGTAGTGTAGCGTACACTCAAAACTTTATTCAAACGTCTTGATGTTCTATAAAGGTCCCAATAAATTAAAATTTTTATTGCAACATTATTTTGTTGTTTCTAAACACGTTTGTGAAAAGTAAGACGTTTATAAAACATTAACTAGCTGCTGATCCAAGAGACAAAATTCTCTATAATTTCTCGATATAAATTGGTCTTACAAATGGTATTTACTGAGTTGAGAGTTTACTTATATTTAGTGACAGTTTTTTAAATGAATGTCTTGGTGGTCATTCTATTATGAAATGAAGTGATATCACATCCACAACAGAAATGCGATGAAATAGAAAGGTGTAGGAAATCAGAGCGTACCCTTGGAGTATCTCGAGAAATTTTCCCAACCGTCGAAGAACCACTTTTCACGTGTGCATAAAATATGCTCTCGAATGTGATCGATATGAAACGCAGTCAGTTTTTTACGACTAAAACTCTAATTTAAAGCCTGAAATGCTCACTGGCCTTGGAGTAGTTAAATTTATTTTTCTTGTGTACTACCAAGTAACCAAGTAATTTTTTTTTCGCATAAAAACCCTAATAAATAGAATATAATAATTTTCAGTATATCTGTATTAGGTACAATAACAAATAAGATTTAATTTTCTAGCCTAAATATAAACGAATACTGTATTTCGTTATGCTCAGCGTTATAGATTACACGGTGTTAAAAATAGTTTATGTTTCTTCTGCTTTAATGATGTCTACATTAACTGCAACTCCTTACGTATTTAGGTAAGGCTTTGAGCAACAAAATTGATTTTTTTTTCTACGTTAGTTTAAATAAAAACTTTTTGGGCGGGCTTTTCACCTGAATAGATAAAATATCCTTTGCTTTCGTCATAAAACTGGAAAACCTACATGTCATGCGTTGTATTTAACGGATAAAATCTGCTAGCGCAAAAATAAGAATTAATATGAAGCAAAGAAATACTCTAAAAACTCATTTTCACTACAAATTACTTGGAGATATTATCATGCCTTCTCGTTTAATAAAGCTTCTGTTTAATCCCAATCGCTGCATTTGCTTTCATCAACATTTATGACACAACACTGATTTGTGCTTGCAATAATTTATTGGCGAGTGATGTTATGAAACTAATTTATGAGCATCAAAACCGTACATTTATGCTACACTTCTCAGATTTTGTTTACCAACTACCAATTTTTATTAAGGTAACGATGGCAATTCCCACATTTTTGCATTTTAAATGTATTTATTTTGTATCTATGCCAACTCTCATGCTATAGTCGTAACATGGTCGATATGTCCTAACGTTAAATTTAATAGGACTTCCTGCAGCCGTTACTCATTGATGACATTTTTTTATGCTGTTCTCATGGCAGATTTTGATACCATCTTAGTTTCTCTTTAAGAACTGCTTAATTTTTTCTTTAGATAAAGTAATAAATGCAAAGTAAAAATCAAATATAAAGAAATATGTTGTATTCTAAGGTCACTTAAATCTACAAAATGCGATATAGTAAATCTGGCTTCCTACGAATATGTCGTAGATGTTAAGGCTTAGGAAAATAAGTTTGTGTTGCATAGTTTAAAAAATATATAGTATGATAAACAGTTCACTATATAAATCTGAGATATAAGCTATTAAATAATAATTAATGAATAGTGATTACCTTGGCTTTTCCGAAATTTGAAATGATTTTAGTATAGTCTTTATAGTGAAAATGTTCACTGGAAGAAAATAATTTCCATAAAAGTGCGTTTTGTTTATAACCCGCGGCGTGAATTTGACATTTCCCCACCAAATGAATACTCAGTAGTGTCACACATTGTTTCTACGACTGTAAAACCTCGTAAATCGACAATACACGAAAATCGAGTTTCTGGCTCTCTTGAACAACAAATTTCGATCCTGGGCTGCAAAGAAAAGCATATTAAAAGATCAACAATATTTTCTCATACTTTGCCCTGATCGGTATAACTTTTTAATAATAATATTCTATTTGATATTAATGCCCCCGTGAAGGATTTCGTGTTGAAATCATTCTAACGGGTAATTTATGACTTCCAGGTAGTGATTATGTGCCGTATTATGAACCACTAGAATTACGTTCCACTGGTAAACGTGTTGCTCATGAATGCGCGGAGATTCTCGAAGAGTTCCCCTGACACACATAGATGATGGCACTGATAAGCGAGCTCCAAGGCTGAGATCTTTTCCACCATAATGAGCCATAAATGATGAAGCCAGGCAGTAGTTAATGAAAGTCGACACTTACACGTGCTACTTAGTCTTCGCGTGTACGCATAACACCACAAATTACAAAGGTTACTGTACTTCTATTTGTTTTTCGCTGCAGAGCTGAAAAATAATGTTTACAAATCCTGAACAACAATAACCATAAAAACTAAGACCCGACAACTAAATAANCTGCAGAGCTGAAAAATAATGTTTACAAATCCTGAACAACAATAACCATAAAAACTAAGACCCGACAACTAAATAAAAATTCACACATTATTCAAATACTTGCATTTTTCAGTTTGAGATATGAATTGCAACTTTTTGTTTATACAGAAGAACACACAATAAAAATATAATTAATCTATATAATGAACCAATCATATTTTTAATGCATTTAAGAAAAACTACCTACTTTTTTTTCTTTCCTAGGTAATTGTCTTTTTTTCTGCGTGAATTAGAGCCACGTCTGAATTCGTTCTTAAATATGCTTAAAGTTAATCGAAGAACTTTAATAGATCTCCCTAATTACAGCCCTCTCTTCATTGTGCAGCCTTCTGTAACATGCAAATATTAATGATATTAAAAAAATTTATACCGTAAAATTGTTACAATATTATGACGATATTATGTGTTTATTTTTCAAACGTATATAAAATAAAAATTAGTTTTATACATCGGATGGCAGAAAATTAAATGTTACAATTTTAGCAAGAAATTAAGATAGATCTTCATAGGCAGTAATTATTACCAACATTACTGAGAATACTTCATCCATACTTTACTATCGAGTATTTGCGGTTTTCGAGAGAATTTGTTTTTCTACCTTTGTATTCAAAGCATTTCATTTCATCACGGGACAGCTATACGAGCGGCTGTGGCAAAACATAATTTTAGCGATGTTGTTCGTAGGATATGGCAAATTACACAGCCACCTTGGTAATCAGTTCTGATATCTATATTTCAGCACTATCCTTGCAGAACTATACTATTTACAAAACTGACATGTGCAAGTGCTCAACCAAGTTTCTTTTGCTTTATCAATTTAATGAATCTAGTATGTTCAAAAATATTTTCAAAATTTTTCTTAATTTTTTGCTGCTTACATTAATTAACATAACTGTTAACTATTCAGTAATTAAACAGAAATTTACATCAACATAGAATTTCATTAAAAATTTGGAAAACGTAGTAATGAATCAAAGAAGGTGGCGGGCGTGTCTTCAAGGTCAAATTACAATTTAGTAACGTCAAGCTAAATGTGGCGTTATTGTAGTTTAATTTGTATAAAATGTTACTCTGTTCCAATTACAGATGATGTAATCATGAATCATGGCAGTGGAAATGGGCACTTTAATCAGAATATAAATTAATGCAAACTTTATTTGAGACCTCAAGTTAAATTTGGCAAAAATTGAGTCTATGGTGGCTGAAGAGGAAACTGATGACTGGTTTGGCATATATTCCAGTAAATACCGGTTGTCCAGAGTAGGATGGGCTCACAATTGTTGGACGGTTTGTTGCAAATCGCGTATACTGTGACACAGCGACAGCTGGCGTTTGAGCTCGTCCCGCGTAAGCTCATCTGGGGACATGTCAGGGAAGTGGGCAGGAATGGAAATGTTTGAACCTGACGCAAGCAGTCCTGAACGACCCGTGCCGTGTGCCGTTGGGCGTTATCCTGCTAGATTATCACACCAGAAATCGCTGTAGACGGGACGTAGGGCCTCATCCACATACGACTGGCTATTCTATGTGACATGTAACATGACGAGAGCCGATCGGCTGTCGTAGGTTATGGCTCCCCAGCCCATCATACCTGCCGTGGAGGAAGTGTGCAGCTCATATAGTCGAGTCAAATAGGGATCAACCTCGGAATGAAAGTTAGAAAGCTGATAATTTGCATACGTCTTTGTTTTGACATTCTAAATTTTAGCTCAAAAGTCTCATAGAATCACGTGTCCTCGTGTCAAGATATTCAAAGTCAAAGGTCGCGAAAATCGTTTTTTTTTTATATCTTGTTTCTTGTGCTTCAAATTATGTTTGAAGTTATTACTAAACCTCTATAGCATAACATTCTCTACAAATTTGTTACAAGGCGATATGTTATATAATTAACCGTTCTCGAGATAGAGCGCGAAGAGTGGGAAGCACCTATGCGTATATAGGATAACGTTATGTCAACTGTGGAATCCAATGCATAGTACAGTTTATAAAATTTATTATTTGCTGAAAATATTATAATTATGGATAAACGTAAATTGATTGTTTTTATAACTAATAGTTAGAAATAATATTCATAAATAAGAACTCCGTTTGATAAGATTTAGGTCATTTATATTAATAATAAGATATAGAAATTAAATAGTTTAAATACATTGTAATGAAATATTTATTATAAGTTAATCGTTAATCGATTACAATTTATTTAAGTTTAAATGTTAGGTGGATTTGTTTTTGTTACTCTGATTATCAATAGCAAGCATGCAGCTTAAAATTCCTCTTGTTCGTCATCATCTTCATATTCTGGTAGTCCAAACTGAATTTACAGTTCATTATCATCGTCCTCGTTGTCTATTATATTCGGGTCTAAAGCTTCAAGGACCTCAGGTACATATTCACTTTCTTCATCAAGATCATTTGGATAAGATGAAGCGTTGAGGCAGGCTTGTCCGTTACACTGGCCACAAACTGAGGAGCATTCGAACACTACTTTTCTACATCAACAACTCGCACCACAGCCTTTCTTGCAACTGCAGAAAATCGTACAGAGTAGTTCTTCTGGTGCTGGTGATAATAATGTTGTTCCAGGATTTCGTTTTGTTCAATTTCGGCCCACATTCCTCGGGTTCTTATTCTTTCCCTAACCAAGTTTGGATCTGGTAGTAGACACGATAGATATGCTGTCGAGCTGCTGCACCGGTCTTAACAATTGAACATCTGCCCCAACTTAATATTATATATATATATATATATATATATATATATAAATTGGTCGTTTTAGGGGCCCTATTTTGGGAAATAATATAGGTAGGTATATCTAAGCAATTAGACTGTTCGAAAAAGAAGTACTTCATCTCTTTCTTACTTATTATTAATATAAATTAACTAAATATTATCAAACGATGTCTTATTTTGAAAAATATTGATGATAACATTTTTATTAAATAATTTATTTTATAAACTGTACTATGCATTGGATTCCACAGTTGATATAACCTTATTCTGTATACGGATAGGCGCTTCCCACTCTTCGCGTTCTATCTCGAGAACGGTTAGTTATATAACATATATCCTAGTAACAAATTTGTAGAAAATGTTATGCTCTACAAGTTTTGTTATAACTTTAAACATATTTTGAAGGATAGGAAACAAGATATTTACAAAAAACCTATTTTCGCGATCTTTTATCTTGAATATTTTGACACGCGGACACGTGATTCTATGAGACTTTTGAGCTAACTTTTAGAATGTCAGAACAAAGATATATGCAAATTTTCAGATTTATAATTTTCATTCCGAGGTTTACCCTTTTTTCACTTTATTTGACTGTACTAATAGCTCTATCGGGATTGTGATATTCACCACGGGCCCGCCACAACCGGGTATCATCAGTCCCTACTGCCAAGCAGTATTCTCTACTATACACCACACATCATCAATATGTGGCATACTAAATTGCTATGGCAAATCTTTGCTGCAAACTTAGCTGCTTCTTTCGCAGATTCAATAGCAGCACACACAATGGCTTCTGGGATCGCAGATACGCCTCCACAAGGCGTCAGGAATCTGGTTCGTGTGCACTCAGAAGCCCCAACACTGGCACCGCCCATTCCAACCATATAGGTCACGTTGGACATAGCGAGTGTGTGTTTCCATCAGTAACCTAGTAATCACGCTCAGGGCGCTGTTGCCATGTGGTACGAGAATAAATTATAACAGAAAGATTGTACCGAGTCTTTCATGGGCGTTTTTGCCCGCGTTCGGGCACGAAGAGCCTGTCAATTATTTCACTTTAAGAAATACCTTATTCTTGTATGATTGGCAAGACGACGTTATTTCCCAGATAAAAAAATGTTCATTACTTTATTTAAAAAACCATAGAAATTGAAAGTTTATTTACGGCGGATATTTGGGTGTGGACTTCAGCACCGTCAAAGGTGAGACGAGGAGTGGATTGAAATGTAATGATTTACCGAGGCTGAGAAAGTATAAAGCAAAGTAACTCAGGAAGAATCTGTAGACGATGGCAAAGTGCATCATTTTTGGAGGTGTAATTTTTTTCCTGCAACTTAAAGAAACACGTACAAGTGTGGAAGAACGAACATCGCTTCTATCGAGAATATATCGCGTGTTTTGTAGCTGCGAAAGTAGTGTGTAAGAGAGAGTTTTACAACACCTGAGAGCGAACAGTCGTAGGGAGTGCCCTGAGAGAGCCTGTTCTTCCGGGAATCGAACCCGGTGTCAGAACGCAAGGGCAAGGAAAACGGGTGGTTCTCCGAGAAATACTGCCGGCCAGTAGTAGCAGCATCGTCCAGCACGATTCCCAAGTGCGAAAAATATGGGATCAAACCTGCCGGGGATCGAACCTGGCTTGCTGTGTTGGGGTGAAGCAGCGGTGTGAATAACGGACTGGCGTTCAGCTTGCCCCCTTGCGCGAAAATGCGTGCTGAGGGAACGACGCTGTGCGCGTGTTCATGGTTTAAGGCGAGCACCCTAGCTGCTGCGTCGCTACGGTTCCCTTCCTCTGCTCTGTCATTGAAGATGTTCTTGTTGCTAAACGGGACTGGAAGACTATTTCGTGGGGAGGAAGGGGGGACTGATTTGTTAAATACCTTATAATTTATCAGATTGCAGTAGGCCTTATCACTTAAGTTATTTCCCTTGCAGCCCTAGGGGACCGCGCTGGCTGAGCGGTTAGCCTGCTCGCCTCCCCCCCTAGGTGAACCGGGCACAATCCTCGGCCGGGCCACTCCCGGATTTGCGCATGTCGGAATCGTGCCGGACGATGCCGCTGGTCTGTGGGTTTTCTCGGTATATCCCGCTTCTTTCTCCCTTGCTTTCCGCCGTTGCTCCATACTCACTTCACCCTCATCGGCTCTCAAGACATCGCTGTTAAGAGCCGCCAAAATCTCTTCACATACTCTCTCTTGCAGCCCTATGTTTTTTTTCTGAGCGTAGATAAAACATATGTGTGTACGTGTAAAACATTTTTCGCGAATTCATTGCTTATGTGATTTATATATATGTATACATACATACATACATACATACAAACACTTACACACATATTGCTTTTCTGTCACTATGCAGGGTCGATAGGGCGCGATTCTGTTAGCGAGCATAAGAACTCTTTCATAGGCGTGAAGGTGGTAGCAGACCGTGTGTGCAGGAAGTTTGCCGCAAACATGAACATCAATAATAGAGGATCTGACTCCTGCTTCTAGACCTTGAAAATTTATTATGGACATGTTTATGATGCCCTGGCATGCCTGGGCTGAAACACCGTCAATGTGCATAAGTATCTCTGCATTTCTGGACTTTGTGATGAATTGGAATTTATGTATAATCGGGTATTCCGAATATCGCTACGGATTCATGCCATTAAATCACTTTGCATTCTGCGTATACTTAAAAATTTTCCGCGACCTGGCATAATTTTTTCAACTTTTATTTGCAGGTGTTTGAAATTATTTTCGCAGTAAGCATTAATTATTTCGGTTGGATGGTATATCGTAGCAGTCATGGTGTGTTGCGCAATACATTTTGCACATGACTAGTCTCTTGCGTAAATACCAGTCACTAGGAAGAGGGGGGGATGCGTTTCTCATCTCTGTACACCTACCAGTGTCCCAGCCATGGTGATTTTCATTTGGAGGGAGGATAAACACGATTCGGTAGTACACACAGTAATGGTTTTTTTTTTGCTCGCGCATGTTCTATTAAGAAAGGAATATGCGAGGTCAATTTAGATAACTGCACCAACGACATTTTTTTTTTTACTAATACTTGTGTCTGTGGTATAACGTATGACTACGGGGGAGAAAAGTTTTCAGTACTGTAAATTAAAGTTAGTTTAATTCCGATCATGAAGCGTGCCTTGTTGTAGCTCTATTCGCCCTCGAAATATCACTGGTGTTTGGTAACAAAATGCGGAAGACATATCGGTGTCGACGATTTACTAATATGCATTCGTTATCAAGGGGGACGGGACTCGTGTTCTCTTCCGCTCCGCTGCCTTAATCGATTTTAATGGAAGTATACTACTTTCAAGCATCCATTGTCTTTACCTAAAATCAGTCTTGTACCTGCTTTACGGAAATGTTTGGTTCTTGCTTCCACCGGTTTTTTTAACCGTACAGTTCGTCGCATTAATCATAGTACTGTGCAAAGTGTAGGTGCAAAAAATATACTAATGATATCGAAATATTAAAAAAAATGACGGTGTAAGAAAAGGCTGAGTATAAAGTGAATGAGTACTAGAGCCTTTCAATATACATTATCGGGCTAGTATGTAGACGAGTGGAATGCGAAACCATTGCTCGGAATGCCTAAAAATAAAAAAAAATAAAAATTAACGAAATTCGTGATGTATTGTGCAGTTTATTTTCCAGATAAATTTCCAGTGTATATATATATATTTTTTTTTTAACACCGAAATTTTTGGTTTTCTTCCTGAGTAGAGGACGAATCAGGTTTACGATCGCACGGAGCTGAAGTGTCCAGCTTCCATGTGACGCGAGAAAACATGACGACATTCTGTCCTTTGTCAACCTCTTATAATGGAATCAGACACATTTGTATATTAAATTCGTGTTCGAATGGCCTCCTCTTGCAAAATTTGTAATATTATTTTTCTTAGTTTGTAGACACCATGCCGGCTATAAATTATAATTTTAACGATCACGATGGATACCTTTGTTCACTGGAAACGTCGCAAAAGGAGCCTACAGTAAATGGATAAAAAATATCTGTGCGTATTCGTTTGTGTGTAGGATTATTTTTTGGACGCAATTACTTTTGTGGATGTTAAGCATTAAAAAATTACGCTGCGTTCTGTACCGGAATTAATAGCGTGCAATATTTCCTTAAGTAAGTCTAGAAACTTGCATCTCGGGGAAACAACTTTGCTATCTTTTTTCAAGTAAGTAACTTATAAGGAGCGAAGGAGACGTGACGTTTGCCCTTGCACGCGTGTGTATGTTTGTATGCGCACGATCAGCTTATGGGCCAAGCAGATGCTAAAGTTTTGGGAGTGGATGTAGGCGTACCACAGCTTGGAGAAAGTGATTAAAAATGTTGTCGTGCTCAAAAACACATTTTTTTTTATCGAAGTTAAATGTATTGCGTGTAACGGTAACTTCTCATTATCACAGATCTGGAGTCGAGACCGTCCGAGTGTTCGTGGGCATGTTTTCTTTACGTTCTCTGTTTGAAATTTTCTCGTAATTGGTTTTTTTTTCTGTCAGTCATGTTTATATATTTCCACTGCTGGTGGGATTATCGTAACGATTTCTGTCTACTTTAAATATTTTTTCGGGCAGTCGCAACATATTTTAATGTTGATGGTAGGTAAAATTAGATAAATTTTATATTTTTGTCGGCGGTAGCTAAACTTTTCGCAGCTGATGAGGCAATGGTATATATCTGAATTTTTTTTTTACATCTATGGTGATATCATGATGTTTGGTAAAGTAATATGGCAGTGTTAGGCAGTTGCAAAGAAACGTTTTGTCTCCATTTTATCCCCTTTCTTCTACCTACCAAAAACACAAATTAATGACGGTGTAGCGCATTTACTAATTGTAATTTGTTTGCTGCCAGATTTTTTTTGGCGATAATTATTCATATTGCAAAACCGTATTACAGCCAGCATATTTTTATCTCCAAGTGGAGGACGTGTTGCCTACCCACCAGGCTATAGTATTGCTACAACTGAAACTTTTGTTTGCGTTTTACACGAGATCGGTGGGTTCTAGAGAGCTGCAACGGAAGTGCATGTTTAACTAAATACGACGTACTCTTTAACACGATAGCATCAAACATTAATTTTACCTAAGGGTAAGAAAGCGGTATGCAATAACAGGGTGCAATCTGCAATTTTTTACGTGATGGGGTGAGTGTGACGTACTATAGCTTCGTTTTTATCAAAGATCGTGATTAATTTCATATGTATACCAAAATGTGTCTTTCTTACGCAAGTTATTTTCATAATATACCACATAACATGCTTTTCAGACGCCGCCTTTAAGGACATGTAAAGCCAATATTATTTGAGAATTACCATGGGTGTCATATTTCAAATCTCGGATATTCACGTCAACAATCCCCTTGTACAGTTTGGTCACCTGTTTCCGAAACGCGTTGTATATGAAAATGTATTAAAATATAATATTTGAATCACTCATATGTTCATGCTAAAGAGCCGAAATTGTACATGGGGCCAAATTTTTAAACAAATTTTATTGTTGCCATTGTAATTGTCGGCAGCCATATTAAGGACATAAATGATTTTTACAAATATATGGCAACACTCACACCTACTGAAATGGTACCCACAAAAATTGTCTTCCATTTGCAATAAAATCAAGATCACAAAAAGTTCCAGTTGTAGAATGAAAATGGTTTAAGTAACATTGCCGAAACTTTACTGCAACGCATGATGGAAGGGGCGCGCTTGTGAAAAATATATAGTGCTTTATAGGGTCATACAACTCTGTAAAAAGGCATAAGTCTTCGCTTGATGAGGTAGATCAGTAAGCCAGAGTGTTACGCTCACGAAGTGTATCACCACCGAGAACCAATTTGAATGGTGTGGTATGGTTAGGCTGCACGAATCTTGATGGTTGGCTGGTCGTATAGTCATTCATTTTGGCCGTACAGTCAACACTGTGACACGATGCATGCAGAAGTGGATATGTACAAGTCATGCGTCACGTAAAGTAGATACTGGTCCGGCCAGATGCTCTACAGATAAATAGAGGAAATAGCCGTATCCTCCAACGTGCAGCAGCAGAACGTGGAACCACTATTTCGTCACGTCTAATGGTTTTTGAAGGCACGAAGACAGCACAGCAGTATGTAAATAATGTTCTACATCCCAATTTTCTTCCACTTTTGCGCAGCATACTCAACGATATTGTGCCGCAAGTTAAATCTTGTTACCAGTAGCTCACACCGGCCAACAGGTTCTACAAGATGTGGACACCATTCCTTGGCCTGCCAGGTTTCCAGATATATCCCCTTTTGAACACACATGGGATATGATGGGGTGAGTTCGCACAACCGTCCACCCACTGTCCAAACGCTGGCTGATCTACTTGTGCAGTTGCAGGAAGCATGGTGGTATGTGTCTCAGGACACTATCCGCTACCTGTATGGTGGAATGCCTCATTGCATCACTGCCAGTATAGTCACGAGAGGAGGCTCTACCCCATATTAAAAACGTGCGTTTTGGATGTTAGAAAATGCATCCTTTATGCGTGAAACACTAATCACTACTCATTTATACTATAATCTATCAGCCTGTAATGGTTTAATGAAGTTTCACGTAAGGAAAGTTGGTATAGCATTTCCATGTCCCGCAGTGCTACCTTTATAACGCCTGTGATTACGATCACTTCAAAGATGATTACAATGTATATACCTGTGATATATATTAACTCTAGTGCCAAATATCCAATAAACAGTAATATTTCGAATTTTGTTATCGTCCATTCACGGTTACTTCCAACTTTTATGAAGCCCTGCTAAAGTTATTCTCCCAGGATATTCTCTGCGTTATGCAAACAAAGCTTAACCAAGTCTAGAAAATTACACCAAAGGAAAATCGCACCGTATTAGTGCATTCTCAGTATAATAATAATTTGCATACGATTTTTTTTTTGCTAGGCATTACCCCCACACATATTTTATCGCTGTTTTATTTATATAAATGATTAATGAAATATTGTAATTTCTGTATAAAAGTAAAATTTTACCCAAATTTAAGATATTTTAATGTAAACACGAATATAATATGCTTGTGATACTAGCCATATTTAGGAAGCAACCAAGCACGTTATAAATACGGTGGTTTTTCAAAGGTCTCATTAAAAAAGTGTGAAGAAACCGCGAACAACCTATATCAAGCAGCTTAAGAGGACTATGTACGGAAACATCTTCTCTGAAGTCGTTGTTTGCGCGAATACGTGTATCTCGGTAAATGAACATTCTGTAAAGACGACTTTTTGCCAGAAAATGTAAAAAAAAAAATATGTCCCTATCTTATTACTTTTATCATATTAAGTGTATTCCTAGAAAAAAAAATTACTGAAATTTGTTAAATATCCCTTTTTTAAAGCTTGTCTTTGCAGTCTCATTAAGCAGTAAGAGAAAAAGTACGATTGCACGAACGTAGTTTAATCTCTGGGCTTCCATCGGGCGTGATGAAGAAACTTCCACTGTTATGGATCTAATTTGCACAGTACAGAATTTTGACGGAAACACTGCACGCCTTGCGCGTAGGGGTGATAAGACACTAGGCGTGCATGTTAGTGTCGCCCGTATCGCTCCCTCGCTTCTTGACCTTGAACGCGCAGCTACATAGTCCCCTTAAGCAAGACACGAAATGACTCTTAATTTTGTATATATCAGCGAAAAAAGAACAGTTTTCTTAACATTTAAGATTTTTAAATAAAATTCCTCTTCCCATTTAGATCTATATCTCGAAGTCCAGCTTCCTAAGCAGAGTGTGTGGAACAATCTAAATTCCTCAATAGTCAGTGTTCATCAGTGGAGGCCAACGGCTCCTTGCCACCTATATTGTTTATTTATGTATCCATAATCTTGATAAATGGGAGAAAATGGACGAGCTGTAGCGGCCCAGGCAAGAAGTATTCCACACTCTAAATTTGAATCAGTGATATCAATTAGTGAAATAACGTTCTCTGAAAGTAAGTTGATAAACTACTGCTGACCGACTCATCAAGCAAATTAACATTGCATTAACAAACATTGCCATTAAGTGGGAAGTCACAAATAAATAAGTGAAATTCACATCTTTATATTAATTAGTTAACTGGCACTGATTACCAGTTGCTCGATTCTCACTGTTTCTACTGATTTGGCTCTATTCTCAATGTTACAAGTTTAGAGTGCACAACGTGATGGTAACCTCAGATACCAACAACAAAGTCTGTGCTCAGGTGCAGAAGTTATTGGGAGAAATTGTTCTGTGCTACATTGGGCGAGTATGCAGGCTTATACTTGGAGACCGATATCATGTTAATAATGGATGTCAGTTATTTGTTCCTGAAAACATACAAACTTAAATGTGCCTACTACATTTGTCTGAAATATAACAGCGAAATGCTACTTATGTGTCTCACGTAGGAGCTGTTAAACTTGTGGAGACATATATGGGAACAATAACGTCTGTAGATTCGACACATATGGACTGACAGGCCATTAAGTACAATTAGTTTTTAAATAATAAATATGTCCAAACACCTTTATGTAAGAGAAAATTGCTTGAATATCAGTATTACATTTGTAGTTTTATATGTTTACATGCATACGTATCTAGAAATGATATTGCTGGTTTTGACCCTATGTTTTTTCTCCGTTAAGTCATTACGAGTACTGCTACCTATTTTTCGTGATGAAAATATTTATGCCTATACTAGACATCAACGTCTTATGTGAATACTAACAAATTGCTGTTAGTTGCGTTTCTGTATGAGAAGACCTTTTCTACCCGACTGGGCCAATCAAAATAGCGTTTTCCTTACATTGAATGCCAATGATTGGTTAGCAGTCACTTAAGACGCGTGAGAGTTAAAATCATCCAACCACGATGTTGAATGTGAACTAACGTGTTTTGGAGTACAACTAGTGGTGGAATTTTTTTCGCGAAATACAGTTGCCTCTTGTTATCAGCATATTTAATTGCATGCCATTCTCTTTATTCGTATATCTACGTATGTCTATATAAACATATAAAATGGAGGTCGCAGTTTTATTCAGGCCCCCTGGATTAAATATTCAAAAAATATGCTGTCTCGGGCCCCCCGTTTTAAAGATGTTAACGACCATTTATAACAACAAGTAATGAAAAGAAAAAAGTTCGAGGCGTCTCTGAACAATATTAGAAACGCAGAGCTGAAATGCTTCAGATTTGCCATCATGGTAAAACAAACGGGTACCTCCATAATTATATTTCCTTGTAAGGTTTTAAAGAGAGTTAGTCCTAAATATGTAGTGTTGCCATAAATGTATTGGTAATATGCATGAATTTATGTTTACAGTTGCTCAACTCCACCTTCTTTTTAGCAGTTTTTTGAAAGCTGCCAATGTTTCACAAAAACCATCATTCGAAATATATACTGGACGAAAGTGGTTCTTACGAAATGTGGTTCTGAATGGTAGACATTCGCGAATACCGCGACGTATGTATCAGTACAGTTATTTGTTTGTAGCACTCATGGATATTATTTTATGATTTATTTTATTAAAATGAAGTATGATTTATTAGTCGAATCATTTTGAAATTTATTTCTGAAATAAAGACTTAATATTAGCCAACATTTCTTCAAATTGCAATTGGCTTTTGTTAAAGAAATTTTTGCTCAATTGGCTAACGTTAATAATTTAAAAAATTTAAAATTATTTAAATAACTTCATGTTTAAAAAATAAATATGCCTTTTATTTTCTAAGAATACAGCTTCTTCCAGTGTTAATATAAAAATATGTCAACTGAAAGCTGAATTACGAACATCGNTCGAATCATTTTGAAATTTATTTCTGAAATAAAGACTTAATATTAGCCAACATTTCTTCAAATTGCAATTGGCTTTTGTTAAAGAAATTTTTGCTCAATTGGCTAACGTTAATCATTTAAAAAATTTAAAATTATTTAAATAACTTCATGTTTAAAAAATAAATATGCCTTTTATTTTCTAAGATGACAGCTTCTTCCAGTGTTAATATAAAAATATGTCAACTGAAAGCTGAATTACGAACATCGTGGCATATAAGTTCTATCTAATAAAAAAGACGATGGTAGAAGTTTTCACTTTCTTCCGCCATATTTAAGGAGACCAGTATTATTTATTTTCATATTTTCACACAATTTCCTAGAATCAATAAGAACCTGTTCATAGCTATATCATTGTCGAGCTGGAAATAATTATGTCACCAAATATGTGTGCTAAGTAATTTTTCTCGTCTTATTGAAAAGGCGGGCCACACAAAGTTTAGACATTTGCAATCTGTAACTGAAATTGTATAGTACTGGGGTTTGACCAAATATTTTTACAAGAGTAAAATGCAACATAAAATATGTATTGGTTTGGTAATTTTTTCTGTTATAATTTTATATATAACGCCTTGTAAATTCTGACAATTTTACTATTGTTTTTTGTGATATGTGTTAGCTAAAATTATAAGAAAGTAAACAAAAGCATTCATATTTATTTCAAGAACTGTTTAATATGAGTAACGATTTAAAATATTGTGCTTTATATTATGCAGTATTTGTCAGATAAATATATGCATGTTCTGCTGTTTAAAGGACAAGTAATTTTTTACATCTGACGTGTATTAATTTTCTTATCTATACAAGCTTCACATAACCCTTGGCAATAAAACCTGTCCATATATATATAGTTTTCTACAAGTCCATAAACGTCAGCTTATACTGTGTCCTAAATTTCTCTTTTTTAATAAGGAAAATCTTTATTCGTAACTGCCAAGCTGACGATGCTGCATTTCAAGTTGTATAGCAGAAGAAGTATATAAAAAAATAGGTAGGTTCTTCCTTACATAACCCACTCTAGTAAAAAAGGAACGGTATTAATGAAATGCAAAGCCAAGGCAAACTACAAAGTTCGTACCAGAATTGAAACAGTAGGCAACCATGTTATGTTTCCTAACTGTGTGTACAAGTTTTGCCAGCGTAGGCCATAAAAAAAACGCTGTAAACACGACGGGTGAGAGAAGCATTTCAATAGGAGACTCAGAACGGAGCGAGTAGCGTGCTTGTTATTAAGGAGAAATTGCAAATTATATCACAATGGCACAAAAACAACATATCGAAGAAGTTATGCGAGCAGAACTTTTAGGTTACTGGAGGTAGCCCAAATTCAAATGATGGTGCTTCGAGCTCTGCACGTCTCACAGAGTCATANAGAACTTTTAGGTTACTGGAGGTAGCCCAAATTCAAATGATGGTGCTTCGAGCTCTGCACGTCTCACAGAGTCATATCCAGAATTTTATTGAGGCTACGACAGGTGTATATACAAGTAGAACCTTGTCGGGAATATTTATTCATTCAATGATATTTGTTTGTGTGTTTTTCTTTATTTGGGNGTATATACAAGTAGAACCTTGTCGGGAATATTTATTCATTCAATGATATTTGTTTGTGTGTTTTTCTTTATTTGGGCCATTTTTTTTATTTCCGCTGTATGTAAAATTAACTTCCTCCCGAGTCCGTTTACTTTATTCATATGTTAATCACGTCAAACAGTGAAATAGTAAAAAACATTAATGTTTCGCTAATAAGCCAATTCATACTCCAAGTAAATTTAAGAAATATAAATAAATTAAACAAATTCAGTATTTAAAAATTTAATCATCGAATCAGACAATTTCATCATGAGTATTTCGGCCAGCGCTTACGTAAAAGTGTATGGAGTTACCGGGTAGTGATGTTTTATAAATTGGATTGATTTAAAAATTACTCAGTTAACAGCGAAAACTCTGTAGCACTTTTTTACCGCCAGCTGAAGTTACAAGTATGTCTGTGAATTCGAAAATTCTGATTTAACTAATATGAAACAGTATTTTCTATCCCGTTAATTTTTTCTCTGTTATGACAGGTAAACAAGCCAATTAAAGTTGTGTCTTAAAAATTTGCATTTTAAAAGGGCATATATAAGTCCTAGATACTCGAAAACCTTCATAAAAAGCACAATTAAATTTTTGAAAATATGAGTTTTAAGATTTTTTCTAGCAAATGTCTCCATTAAAATAATACATCTCTTAATTTTTTTCCTATTTTTAGAGTAATTCAATTTCTATTTATTAAGAACTCCTTATGTAACGTATTAAAGTGGTATCAGATTTAATTAATCCTGTTTAATTCACTGAATTCAATAAGGTTTTCATAACTCTAAGGCTATCTAAATTTACTACTACCAGCCCAATTCTAATTAATNTTAATTAATCCTGTTTAATTCACTGAATTCAATAAGGTTTTCATAACTCTAAGGCTATCTAAATTTACTACTACCAGCCCAATTCTAATTAATAATGTTTTACTAAGACAGGTGAATCTTAATTTCAGAATGGCGTAATTAAAAAATTTATTAGTTCTAAGAGATATCTTTAACATCTGTCGATATTTTATTTCTCTGAACCTTATTTGGACCAATTTATTATATTTGTAAATATTGTCAAACAAAATATTGTTGATTGTATCGGAGTATTTCCGAGAAATGATTTTTGGTATGTTAAATAACTCACAACACACATGTTACGTAAAGAATAACTTATTTTTTTACATTGCTCTTTTCGTTACACAATTTGTACATTAAATATGTATAAAAATTACATTTCATTTATACAGCGCCCATTATAAATATGGGAGAAATAAGTTCACATGTTTCAAGAATTTATCATAACTGTACATTTACAATTTAATCAAAAACAGGGATGAAAGAATTATAGATAATAGAAAGAAACACTGCTAGATTGAGGAAGAAATATGATTAAAAAATAAACAATACTCTACAAGATGAAACTTTCTTGTGGGGAAAGCTCTATAAAACCTCAATTAATTATGTTCTGTACGTAAAAAAATAGAGTTCTTATACAAAAGTACAATTTTTAAGTATTTAACTAGGTTTTTTATTTTATCTTCATTTGTAAAATAACAACAATTTTTTAAACAATAAAAAGAAGAAGAGCTATCAACAGCACTAACAAAGTTTTTTTTAATAGAGTCAAGTTAGAAGTTAAAAAAGAAATCTTTTTGCTGCGCAATTCAGCGAGCCGTTTGGGTATCGTTTAGAGAAGCAGACATAAATCGACGTGTCTGTGGCGGGGGAAGGGCGAAGAGGGATTCGTGTCATGGTATCGGAATGATAGCTTTGCTCTATAGTTGGTTCACGGTTAAACTAACACTTACATGTCATTCTTGCTCTTGTTTCTTCCCTAGCTTGCATGCTCAGGTATCACTGAGAAAACGGCTCGTATACACACGTCGATGCAAGTACCCTGCGAGCATGTTAACCACATATTGCCTATATGTTACTAAATTACCAATCATAACCATAGTGCCTAATAAACCGTAAGCATTTATTGGAACACTAGGCTTTTAAGAAGACATTAAAACAGGAAATTAATTTTCTAACAACTCACATAAAATCCCAACAGAAAAATGATTTCGAAATCGTAGCAACAGGCAATGATAAAAAAATTAATTACTGTGTGTGCGTGAGTGTATATATATATATGTATATATATTTATCTTTGTAACCTGCCAAAACCCACATGGTTACAACGTCGCAAAATTCTTTTCAGTAAAATATATCACAACGTTGGTGAAATACCTGTTCGCAAATTTTGTGAAAAGTGGTTTTAAAATCTAGTCTTTTATATGTTTTTTCCTTCCGTTTACTCGTACTGTTCAGTAATCGGTGTTATCTCCTAAGCTATATTAATGAAGGTGCTCTTGTCAGGGATGGTATTTAAATGCCTGGAGTAAGAGGCAGGTATTTTTCCACAAGTTTACTTATCCATTTCAAACCCGGAGTATTCTGTACAGATGTGCACATAACTCGCGTGAAGTGTATTTTCGGCAGGCAATGCGCACTGCGACGCTCAAGGGCGAAGTCATCTTCCCTACAGGGAACTTATTAGTGAACGTGCGCATATTACTATATATGAACACAGCGCACGCAGCTCGTCGATTGAGACGAAGAAACGAAGAAACGAACGTTGCGACGACTTGAGAGAACTATGAATTAAATATGTTCAGTGAAAAGTTTGTTCGCTAGTATACGCGTATCTCAGTAAATAAATGTCCTGGGAATAAGATGTTTTGCCAGAAAAAGTAGAAGAAATCTAATGCCGTGTATTTTGACTTTATCATGTTTCAAAAAGAAAAAAAAGGCCCTTTAAATGGTTTTCAATAAAAATCCCTCATTTATTGCCTACCTGCGTAGTTGTCTTGGCAGGTAGGAGAAAATTAGATATACACGTCTGTAGTTAAACCTGTGGGCTATTATTGCCATTAGTCACACTGTAACACATTTAAGTTGCACAGGAAAGCGTAACAACCGAAGCACTTCATTCATGATCAGTACTTTGAGCGTAGGAGTGATGGGGCGCGGGCGCGCGAGTTATTTTCGCCCTTATTGCTGTGACTCGAACGTGAAAAAAAAAGCTCATCAAGTACAGCAGGAGTCGCAATATTTAATTTTTTTTGCAACACCTGAATCCGTTATTTAAAGTGTGTATGAAAGAGTGTCGGGATAAAAGTGAACCAGTTTATGTGAAAGAGTAGAATACGGCATGGAGGAAGGCGGTAAAGGAAAAGGGGAATAAGGGTTGATGGAGGGGATTGAGAGGTAGGGTGGTTAGAAGACGGCGCCACCTGGCGGCGCGTCGTACGAGTAGCCGTCATCCTGCTGCGGCTGCTGTGGTTGTTGCGGCTGCTGGGGTTGTTGCGGGGGGAACGTCTGCGGCCGCTTGTACTCGGAGGGCGGTGGGTACATGGCCTCACCCTCGTACGAGACGTCGGCGTGGAAGCCCGTCGCCCAGTCAGCGGTGTAGCGCACGATCTGCAGCCGGCCGTCGGGCAGCTGGACGCGGTACTCGCCGCGTACCACGTCGCCGTCGCTCACCTCGTTGCGCGAGAAGTCCTGCCCGTGGTAGTCGTCCTTCACCGCGTAGTTGAAGTCGTACGGCATGCCGGGCATGTGCACGTGGTCGTGGTGGTGCGACTCGTCCTGCCCCAACACACAAACAACAACGCCGTCAACCCTGTACCTCACTCGGCCATCAAGGTGTAGTGAGGTAGAGTGAGTGAAGATATTTGTGCTGCTCTTAGTATCGAGGTCTTGAACGCCGATGAGGGTGAAGCGAGGTGAGTATGGAGCAGCGCCGGAATGCAAAGATTCCCGAGAAAAACCAGCTGACCAGCGGCATAATTCGGAATGATTTCCACATGCAAAAACCCGGGAGCAACCCCGCCGGGAATCGAACCCGGTTTGCCTTGGTGGGGGGCGAGTAGTCTAATCACTTTACCACCGTGGCTCCAATGGGGAAGAGTTTTCACCAAAGGTATGCAGTAACTACACCGAAACCCAACATTGGTGTGCTTTTCTGCCAACATGGACAGGTACTGAAATTATAAGACCTTTAATATAAGCAAGTGCTTTTAGACTTTATATTTTTACTGCAATCGATTTTTAGTCAAATTACAGTAAATTCTAATTGGTAACCGTATTTTATTTATACAAAAACGCCTTGTGTTTTGAAAATTAAGGTTTAAACAATTACATTCATCAGTGCTGACCGTGTGACTTTGACAGTTGTGTAGGTCTACCTCATATTTATTCTGTGGTACAAGCACACAAGGAAACACTGCTATCATTACACACACTCCTTCCTGACCATCCGCTACGGCTGCCGTAGCCAGGGACCATCACTTCTCCCATTAGCCGCTGTGGTCGCGGCAACCTCCCACCAAGGTACCCGGGCTCGATGCCCGTCAGCATCCTCCCCGATATTACGCCTGTAAGAAACCGCTAGTTTTCTCAAGGTAATCCTTTCTTCGCCCTTGCTTTTCATTGCTGCTCCAAATCCCTATCACATTTTCACCTCACCCCTTGCGTAACGGAATGAGTTGAGAGGTTTTGCTCGGCGATGGTGAAAATAGGTGCAGGTGGAGCATCGACGGAATGCAAGCGTGGGATAATTGGGAGTGCTCCGAGAAAACCCACCGGGCAACGGCAACGTCCACCACGTTTCCCACGTGCACAATCAGGGTGATGCCGCCAGTAATCGAATCCGGTTCACCTCGGTGGAAGGTAAGAAGTCTGGCTACCAGACCACCTTTACATATAGGTACTTAACTGAAAGCCTATTTGTTCAGTTCTTTACACAAGTCCAAACTTATAAGCACCCATCCACGCAGTGAAGGTAGCCTCAAAAATATATAATAGATAAATATTTTGAAAAGATTAAATGTGAAAATGCACTCAAATTTATCTACTAATGAACTGTTTGCGCAAGGCCAAACACACTTAACCCGCCGCAGAGCTCTGCTATATTTTGGCACACAACTGACAAAACGACTCTTTTAAGTATAGTAATTTAATTGTGCTTTATTATATTGTGACAATGTCAAAACAATACTGAAACGTCAGTATTGCACATTCCTAGCCATGAGTGGAGCTGGTGTGTTTGGTTACATGATGGAACTAGACGATCCGGAGTAAACTTTAAGAAAATGAGTTGGTGTAATTTAGCTACCTACACACGCGTTTGTTCGTAATATGGATTGGCTGTCTATATTAAACAAGAAAAAGTAATATTAAACAAGGCGATATCATATTTTAAGGCTGAAAACGGTCCAAGCTTGATACAACCAAGATGAATTCACCTCCTAGCTACTAAAATATTTTTTGCTAACAACTCTACGATAAAAGCCAGTAATATAAACAGATTATTCCCATATTACTGATAAGCGTGCAAAAAATGTAGTATGACAAATTATTGTTTTTCTATCAGTCTGGGAAAAGGAAGGTAATTCTAAATACATTTTGACCTAAAAAAAACCATCGATTTCAGAATTTAAAATTATAACTCGTATTTTGTAATTATATTAAATCAAGATTGACAGATTACATGTCTATTAAAAGAATATAAATTTGGTGGTAGAATTTTTATTTAAATGTGAGAGCAATGATTTAATGTAAATAGTTGTAACAATCACAGTTTTACTGTTCCAGTTATCACCATAAAAAATTACTAAACCTTTAAAAGATGAAATCAATGTGTATATAAAACTATAGCATGTAGTTTCTGAAAACATATCTGTAATACTTTTTAGAGTAATACCTTTCGTATACATTTTTTTTTAATAGTTTAACATTTAAGTTTAATCTACGGACTGAAAGATTATTGTTTCAAAAGCTAAACGAAATTATTCAAAAAATAATTATTTTACGGTTTAATATTTCGTAAACAAAACAGTTTTACGCTTTTGACATATGTGAACACAAATACGAATATTCAAATTTATAAAGGTCGTGAAAGTTACAGTTTCTTTTTTCAAATTACCTTTGTTTTATTTATTAATTTTTTACAGAAATTAAGAACAACAACCGAAACAGGTACATATGTATTTCAAAGCTAAAAGAGCAATTTTTAAACGTCATTGGTTGACGACATCGAAATTCTCATCAGTTGGACATACATAGTATTTATACTGTAGTTAACTCCCTCGAAGAAAGTGCATCTTCAATCAAGTCCATAAATAACCACTAATCGACGAAAGGTCTTGGGCAGTGTAAATAATTATAAAATATACTGGTATTTCAATAGATAAATTTTTTTTTTTGATATGGCAATAAGTGGCTAAATGGCACTCTGGCGTCATGTTATGACGTCAGAGAGCCATGTCATATAATGGCATGGCACTTAATGACCATGTCATATAATGACATAGCCATTAAGGCTATATCTGAGGAAAATGTTTTATTTGATTAACGGAAAGATATTTATGTAAGGATCACATAAGTAGAAATATTTGTATATAGTAAAATTATAAATTTTTTAAATTATAGCACCAAAAGGTCGAACATTGCGGAATAGGAGAGACCAAGTTTCTATGCTCCTAAGTAAATTTTCCAAATAAATTACATGTCTTGTGATACACTGGAGAGCAAAAAAAAACTGGTATAGGCGTGCGTATGCAAATAACAGAGGTATGGAACCAATCAGAGTAACGCTATACGGTCGGCAGCGCCTATATAAGACAACAAGCTTCTTGCAAAGTTGCTAGATCAGTTACTGCTGCTACAATGGCAGGTTATCAGGATTTAAGTGAGATTGAACGTGGTCTTATAGTCGGCACACGAGAGATGGGACATATCATCTCAGAAGTAGCGATAAAATTTGGATTTTCGCGTACAATTTCACGAGTGTACCATGAATATCGGGAATCCGGTAAAACATCAAATCTTCGACATCGCTGCGGCTGGAAAAAGATCGTGAACGAACGGGACAAACAACGACTGACGAGAATCATTAAATGTGACAGACGTGCATTCCTCTCTCAAATTGGCGCAGATTTGAATGCTGGGGCATCAACAAGTGGCAGTATACGAACTATTCAACGGACCATCATTGATATGGGCTTTCGGAGCCGAAGGCCCACTCGTGTACGGTTGTTACTGCACGACACAAAGCTTTACGCCTCTCCTGGGCCCTCCAACAAGGCCATTGGACTGTTGATGACTGGAAACACGTTGCCTGGTCTGACGAGTCTCATTTCCAATTGTATCAGGCGGATGGACGTTTACGGGTATGGAGCCATCCTCATGAATCCATAGACCCTACATGTCAACACAGGACTTTTCAAGCTGGTGGAGGCTCTGTAGTGGTATGGAGCTTGTGCAGTTGGCGTGAAATGGGACCCCTGAAACGTCTAGATACGACCCTGAAAGGTGAAATATACGTAAATATCCTCTCCGATCACCTCCGCCTATTTATGTCCATTGTGCATTCCGACCGACGTGGGCAATTCCAGCAGGACAATACGACACCCCACACGTCGAGAGTTGTAACCGAGGGGCTCCAGGAACAGTCTTCTGACTTTAGACACGTCCATTGGCCACCTGAATCACCAGATATGAACATTATTGAGCATATCTGGAATGTCTTGCAACGTGCTGTTCAGAAGAGATCTCCACCGCCTCGCACTCCTATGGATTTGTGGACTGCCCTGCAGGATTCATGGTGTGAATTGCCTCCTGCATACCTTCAGACATTAGTCGAGTCCCTGCCAGTCGTCTTGCGGCACTTCTGCGTGCTCGCTGGAGCCCTACACGATATTAGGCATGTGTACGAGTTTTTTTGGCTGTTTAGTGTATATTTATATATAATTTTTAAAACAGGTAGGTTAGGTATCAATTATATTTAATCATGGGTACTCGGGTGCTGGTATGCTGAATCTCTTTGTAATAGGTATTAATATTGTCACCGATATATTTTTAATATACCAAGATAAACTAATAAATATTAATATTAGTATTGTTTTACTATGATCAAGTTATTTGATTGATGATATTCAAAAGTTAGCTTATTCCTATAACCTTAAACGCTTTTGATTTCTGACAGAAAGTAGTAGGATTCCAGGTCGACCAATTCTTTGATGCACATCTATAATTATTTTCGAGAAGTTGCGAGTTCCAACCTTGTTGTCAATAAGTTGTAATATGCCAACATCCTGAAACATTTTTGCCATTAAGTTATTGATCGCTTATTAGCTAGACGTTCAAATGAATTCACTGATGCTGTATAATCAGTGGAACTTGAACTAGCATGCCCTAAAAAGTATTTAAGACAAGAACGACTCCGCAGAGGCACATATTACGCAGAAAACCGGCTTGCTGGCGAAACAAAGACGAAGGTGAAAGGAGATGACCTCTGTCCAATAAATACTCTGATGATCTTGAACTATACCGAGAACGCAGCGGTAGCCAGGAGCGACAGACGGCTGCAAGTTGTGGGCCAGTGTGCCGCGCATCGCTGGCAGTGCAGCACACAGCTCAAGGAGTGTCATTTATCAAGAATGGGCAAGGATGCTGTGAGGCGGGGATCACGACTTCGTTATCTACCGTTATTATGCAAAGTAGTTCTTGCTCGTAAACACCAAGAAAAGGATGTAATCTTCTGCAGAAAGAAAATTACATGCCAGGAAGGATAACGGTGTTAATAAAAAAAGAATACATAAAGATAGCAGACAGCCACATACGAATAAATTCCTACTGTTAAATTTAAATTTTNTAAATTTAAATTTTTCATATTTATTAAAAGAGTCTAAATATATAATTTTTAAGCTAATAATTATTCTACAAGAAAGAGGAATAGAGTAAAACCATTTAAATATTTACGCATACGGCTCTCTTCTAACGTGCTAAATAATATACGATAAGTTTGTATACCTATATGTACATACATTCATATATATATATATGCAAAAAATATGTCCATTTATGGCATTTATTTGCATACGGTAACAACTTAGCAGTTAAAATTCNCATATATATATATGCAAAAAATATGTCCATTTATGGCATTTATTTGCATACGGTAACAACTTAGCAGTTAAAATTCTGTAAGCATTTAAAAACTAGCTTTCAAAATAAAATAAAATTACTATTTTTTGTAATTCGTTACTCAACAAACTTTTAATTTCACATTTTATAATGATATATGGATCCTAGGAACATTTGGCTCGTGGCAGAGAGTTAACACTTATAGCGATGGATTGACGGATTCTGCATTTTATTTCGTTAGGATTTCTGTAGTTTTCAGAGTTTATTTCAGATTTAATTAATACAGGGATTGTCTCAAGCTGGAATCAAGCCCTTAAATATTTTACTGTAAAAAACATTCCATACGTCCATTCAGTTTGAAACCCGTTGCTTAAAGTGAATATATTAGGAACAAGGAATACTTAATGAGCTTAATATTAATAACTCTAAAGGATATCCAATTTACTTTATCTGCATAATCTGCAAACATTTTTGCAGCCCAGCTTGTTCTCTCATAGCTTAACCTCATTCTCGGCTCATCGTTTGCGAACCGTTTGATACCAGGAAGCAATCGGCTTTAGACTCAATGATAAACATGGTTTTCTAATACTGTTCAAGAGACACCATAATAAAAACGAATACAAAAAAATATAAATTTTAAGTGATACGTAGTAATACGGTATTACCAAATATATGTAAAGAAAACAAACTAAGGCTGCAGAATGAAACGTTTGCGAGAAATTGTCAAGAATGGAGGAATTACACACACACACACACACATACATTTTTGGAATTATTTTTAGAAATTAATTTTGTGGAGTGCAGAGATTTGGACGGCTCTTAACATCGAGATCTTCACAGCCGATGAGTATGAAGGGNACACACATACATTTTTGGAATTATTTTTGGAAATTAATTTTGTGGAGTGCAGAGATTTGGACGGCTCTTAACATCGAGATCTTCACAGCCGATGAGTATGAAGGGAGGTAAGTATGGAGCAGTGCAGGAATACAAGAGCGGGGGAAACGGGAGATCCCTGAGAAATCCAGGATCGTCCGGGTACAATTCCCACACGCGAAAATTCGGAAGCGACCCCGCAGCGGATCTAATCCGGTTCGCCCATGTGGTTGGAAACCACCTCACCACCGAGGCACAGCATGAACTTGGTGTAACTCACAACATTGTTCTTATCCAACGTATAAAGAACTACAATTTCATTCTTGATTACAAAGTTTCTCACTCACTCGGAAAAAATATTTCCACTGTAACATATCTGCATAGTTCAGAGTAAAAATTACACTATCCTAAAACCCCTACATTTTTAGAGGAGATCCCCTACAGATATTAATTTATTTGTTCAAAATTATCTTACAAGAAAACACTTAAAACACCTAATAGATAAACAAAAATTTATCGTCACCGTCGAAGCGTTTCCAGACATTGTTAACGTGTAATTTGAATTTGCGTGAGTTCTTGAGTTCACAAAGGTCAAAGCAACATACATAGGTATCATAAATTGTTCGCAATGTATTGGGGACACACAACTGTAAATCTTATTTGAGTGGTCGAGAAGAACTGCGTACAACTGACCACAGTTGGAAGTAAAACTTGTAAAATCGGTAAACCGAAACTGGAAATCATTGCGAATAACAAAATCTGAGGTGTATCAATTTATTAGGAATGCTAATAATATGTTTTTTTCAGCAAAAAGTGCAACTAATGCGATCAACGTAATCTCGCCTTAGCTGTAAGATAAAAATAAAACTTTACAAAGGGTTCAGTATTGACACCACTTGTATTACAGCTCTTATTTACATTTTAGTTATGTTAAAAGTTCCTCCCCTCAAAGAAAATATTCTTGTGCCGCATTTTTGTAATAACTAAGTTTCCAAATTTGATAAAAAAAAATTAATTTTCAGATATACCACTGTGCCTGATTATTCAGTTCAGTAGTAATATCTCGAATAATTGTATTCTTTTATTTTACTGGAAAAGTTATTAGCTGAAATATATTATTGCAAAAAAAAATATTATTAAAATAATTTCCTTTATTTTAAGAAATTGTCGAAGGCTTTGTTTTTATACAAGTTGCATTAACTCGCATTTATTTGAAACACATAGTTATTCAAAATAACTTTAAGTTGGTAAAAACTAGGAATTTTATGTAATTTAAAAGCTTTGGTAATATACAAATAATGACTAACGTGGATTTCGATAAAACACGCACACAATGGGCGGAGCTTGTGTATATGAGTATTTAAATCAAAGAAAGACTCGCCACAAGAATTACTTTTTTTGTTACAGCTAACCGGCCGTAAGTTCTCTTCCAGTGTAGTTAGCCTCCAAACGCAACTTTGCAAATTAAATCCATGTCCGGACTTCCCATATCCATGCGAAACCCACATGTGGGTTTGCAGATGGCTGGTTGAATTTTCCCGGGCCCTCCTATTTGCCCAGTGGTTGCATTTCGAACAGGTATTCGATCCCGTTGTATGCAAAGACAGCATGCTCATGTCACTTAGTTGATAAGTACACGGAGACGAAATGACGTCGTGGTTAATTTTATGTGAGCGTACTTATTCTCTGATTGGCTGCGCGAGTCTTTGGGAACGGTCATTTTTTTTCAGATTGGCTACTGTTTGCTGCGAAAGGTTGCCTGTAGGATGGACTGCAGGTTTACGAGTAGTTTACCAGGCGCTGATTAGCGAATGGCGTTCAAACATTTTGCTAGCCAGTGACGCCATTTTGCTGGAGCGTGCGGCTGGAGTTGCGGTGTAATCGGTGGTTTCACGTCTGTATTCACAAGTACTCTGTATTTATGTAGCAAGGACTCCGGCACGACTCAAACTAGGAGCTCTGATTCGGTGACGAGGTGATTTCATGGGAGAACCGGAACCGTGAGGTCCAGCATTCCTTGAGCGCGAAATTCAAAAGTCTCAAACTACTGCATTCAGCTGTTATCTCAGCCGATTGTGTTAATCCATACGGTACTTTGCCTGACTTGCATTCGGATGATCGCATGTTCTTTCCCTCGGCGCGCCGGTACATACCGTGGGCGGGTTTTCTCATAGTTCACCATCCTAAAGACAGACGCATACCGGCAAGTTGCTTTATGTAGACCTTCCTAAATACCGCCTACTAGATTATCATCGCTGTCTAGCCTCTCTGCCTAATTGGAAACAACGTTTCGTATTTCTTATGCTTTGAGGACTACGTGCAAAATTTACACAAATGTGTACACTGGGTTTCAATGTGTTAGCATGTTTGAAGTAATGTAAAACTTCTGAATTCAACTTTAAAGATATGTACATTCCCCGAACTACATATACTGGCTGTGTGTAGATTCACCAGGTGAGGGTTACTAACTGGCTTTGTGCCCTAAATAAGTGTATAGAGTACATAACGTCACTTTGCCGTATGTCCAAATTCACACTGAGGACCCGAATGCACACTAGAATATCCACCTCAGCCAGTTGGACACGACACATGGTCTTGAACACTTGGTCGGTTTTCGATGCTCTACTGTTCGAAGTAATCTATTTGTCAATGTTTGTCACTTTGCATGGCCGCGGAAAGCACTTGTTGCCGTCACCAAGACAAATTTAATTCGGGGAGAGTTAAACTCTACAAGAAATAAACCGATGTGAAAACGAACAAGAAAGTTCGAATTCACAAACAAACGTTTTGTCAGGAAGCGAGGAAAGGGTCATTGCTACTGACATGCAAAATTAACGTTATTATCTGGCAGTAGAATAAACTCAAAGTTGCTGTACGCAACATCTGACTTCTGTACGTTTGTCAGACTGTGTGGCACGAGCTGAAGTACTGTTCTAGCCGGTAATAACAGTTCGTCGTTAGAGCGACGCATGGAGGAGGGGCAAGGTCATGTAGAGGATTAGGCGTCCCTGCTGCTTAATTGAGCACGCAGTCCCAAAATTTAGTTTAAACATTTTCAATTACAAGTATATGTAACTTTTTAGATGTTTAAATACACAGAATTTTTTTTGTTCGGTACTGTACTGCTATTAGTTTGACGCTCTGTCATATATCGGGACAATTAAAAATCTGTTTGTGCTTCATGTTAATAGCAGCAGTTTTTCATGTGATTGTGGAATGTAGTCTCAACTGCTAATGACAACGCCCACACGTTTGGCACATCTCTTATGTCGGATTAATTTTTTCTGGTTTGTAAATTGAAGAACATTAAAGTCACATTCTGTGCAACGGCCCAGATATAGCACACTACAACCAAACGGGTCATATAAATTACGTAAGTTTTTACACATACGTAATTCTTCCTATCAACGCATTTTACACAAAATTGTTATGCCAGTATATACATTACCAAGGAACATTAATTTAAATATTGTTCAAATATCAAAGACTAGAGACCCTCAAAGAGATTGCGGGAGGAAGGGCCTTAACGTCTCGTCAACAACAAGGTCGTTGGAAACGAAGCAAGTCTCTCAGAGAAGCAGGAACGGGTCAGGAATTGGCCATTAACTGTAGTGAGGAACCATCACAGAATTCATTTGCAGTGAAAACCATGGGAAACCGAAATCAGGGTGGCCGTGCTAGGAAACGAACCCGCGGCATCCCGAACGTGAGTCCAGTTTGCTATCACTGCGCCGCTTCTCTCGGTACTGCCTGGGCTGCAAGTGAATTCTGCATGTTACTTTCCTTAGCACCTTGAGGGCTGTAATGCATCTCTCAGAAGGTCGAAGGCAGTCTTTCATGATTCTCGATTATGAGAGCCGCTGCAGGGGTTGTAGGTCGTTTGGTGGGTAGGGCTGTGCGATATACATTTTCCTATACCTATAGTTGCGAAACATGTTGACCATTTCGGTAAAGGTACGATTCATCGCTCCGAAAGAGTGATGAAAATCGAAGGCGATATATCGCAAATATCGGCATCGCAGATATTCGTCATATTGATATCGGAAGTGTCACATATTGCCAACATCATATATCATCAAAAACGAAAATAACTATTATCAGGATGTGCTACAAAGTGCTCTACCATCTTGGACAACATCGTTATTTGCGATATTTCAGAAATATAGTTAAGTGATCGATATTTTGCGATTTCGCACAACCCTATTCACTAGCGCACGCTCCCGAACACACATGACCTACACACAAAAGTGTGTATTTATATATCTATATTTAACATGGCCACCCATAGGTTGGATAACGCGTGCCATAATTCCTCCACCCTTACAGCTGTACCCTTTCTGGGAAATGTAAGCTTGTAAGTTATCAATTATATTAATTAATGTTGGAATTATAATTGGAACTGGAGAGGGCTTATGCGCTTATTAACTTTCCCCAGTGTTATCTCGGAAGGCTTATCAGGGGACGGCTTACAAACTAACTTATGACCTATCTTAAATTAACATCCATGTCTTACCTGGGATTCTAACCCAGAACCTACAGCACCCCAGACCAGCAGTGAAACAACCGACTACGCCACGAGATGTTCCTCATGCTTTGATTTTCTCTAATGGCTTTCTGTCTTACCACATTATTTTTATTTTTTATTGCTGTTTGTTATAGGCATTTCACCACTTAAGCATCTTGTCATTTCTAACTCGTTTTACTCTTTAGTGGTTTGGTCAACAGTGACGAAAGTGTTTGAATATATTTTAATTATTAAATTAGAAGCACTATTATATTAATTAAATACTTTACCCTTTTGAATTTAATCAAACTGCATTACAAATTGGTTAGAGGAAGTATACATACATTTCAAAGCATTTGTTTACAAATCAGTTTTCTAACCTAAAATCCAAATCAGGCCGTTTTTGCTAGACGTGCTGGCAGAAAAGCAGTTCGATGTTGGGACACGGAGATTGGTTGTGCGCATCCATCGAGATTGGTCTACCTCATCTTTAGTCTATGTATCTTACCTGAGTAGAATTAACCTTAGCTATAATGTCCGGTGCAGACAAATACAAAAGGCGGAAGGACGCGGCGGTTCCTTAAGGCAAATGAGGGCATACCTGTTCGCTGATTGGCTGTGCGAAGCTCTGGGAAAGGATCTTGTATCTGACTGGCTGTTGCGAACTGTGAATGGTTCCCTACTGGCTAACCTGAGGGCTGATTGGCGAACGGCGCTTTGACATGCTGCTGGACAGTGACGCCATTTTGCTGCAGAGTCGTATCAAGTAAACATATTGGGTCGCCGCTTAAGCACACGTTCAGACGAGTCGCTGACGGGAAGTCTACACGCCAGTTGAGAGCCTTGAGTGAAGGCGGAATAGGGCTTTGCATATGCCAGTCGGTGTTTCCGTAGCGCTTCTTGATTTATCGCCTTACTCATACAAAAATATTCTTCACTGGGTAACCGCCTCATGCAGGGCTTTCAAAGCTGCTCATTTAAGGGTGTCGGACCTCAAAAACTAATAATTTTATATTTGTACCAATAATTGTTTAACTCGTACACATTGTATGTGATGACATTTTCCTGGAGTAAACAATTTTTACAGTTTATATTTTTTGAATAATTTGATTTTATATATAAAAATTCTTCTTTTTGGTTGTAGCCGTAAAAACAAATACTAACTAAGTTGTACAAATGAAAAAAATTGAAATAGTAAACTAATCCCATGAGATAATGCGTGACACATATGTAACCATCAAATAACAAACCATATATATCAAAAATTTTAAATATAAAGACATTTTCATATATTTAAACATTTATTTAACATGTGTATGAACTGTTATTTGGTGATTTACTATATTTGAAGCAGTAGCCTACGGCAATAGTTTATGTTGCAAATATTTCAACTGTACAATTTAGTATTTGTTATTACGGCTGCAACAAAACAGATCAATATTGTATTTGACATCAAATTATTCAAATAATATCAAGAAATTTTTTTATTCTAGGAAAATGTCATCACATACGATGCGTACGAGTTGAACAATGCTTGGTAGAATTATAAAATAATAAATATTTTGGGGTCCCACACCCTTAAAGTATCGTGTGACGTGGTTGCGCCGGGAGCTGAGGACGTCCTCTGCGAACATAAGTGAGGCAACGGATGTCAGATACCGGCACGAAGATCGCTCTGCAAGACGGACAACGCCCCGCGACACGATGGCCTTCGGCGGGGAGTGAACCGCGGCGGCCGTACGCCCGCTCCTGCTCGAACCTTTCACCCTGACATTTTCACGAGGCGGCCGTGGTGGGCGAGCCCCCTCGCTACACTATAGTACGAAAATTCTTCTCATCTTCCGACGTCTGCCAAGGGTGGGGAATACCCTGCAGTACGTCCTGAATAAATTACCCGCGGCATGTTTCGCCTGGCCTCGCTCCACGTTGTGACCTGATCTTATCGGAATTTCGCACGAATTCATTATCCTTTCACATAACTTAGCCTTTCCCTGGCCGCATCCGAGACGTAATTGTATGTGTGGAGCGAGAACCTGTTGCGCGAGGAGGTACCAGCTGCAAATACACGTGTTTGCCATGTTCAGTAGACTAAGAACGACTTCTCTTCAACTATATTTTTATTTTCCACCGACTATCTAAAGGCGTGTCACGAAAATATACAACTGTTCGGTCCTGCAAAATTAGAAGCTGCAGGGAAAAATCGGAACTACAAGATAATTTAAGGTGGTTGATTGCCAAGGCTGCAAAATGATGTGAAGAAACTGTGAGAAGAGAAGAAGAAAAGTTTTATACACTAAACGAAAAAATAGTTGCATCCACAAAGACGCAGCTTACAGGAATTAAACGTGGTGGGCTGAGTGATGCAGATTATTCACGTTTCACGCCTTGCCGTGCAAGTGACGTCAGCCTTCCAACAGTTGGACGCGTTCGAGAGGTGTCGCATCGTAGGGCTACTGCTGAAAGCGATTGTTTTGATATTACCGTAGCACGTTGTTGGCTCCAAAGGATGGAGGAAGGCACGCGCCCCTGACACGCATTATCTGGGCGACCTCTATAATATTACACCGAGTGAGAACTGGCGGATTGATTGACGTGTGTGGCGTGCACCAACGTCCACGACTGCAGGCATTTGGCGAGAAGTGATGCCCACCCTACAGCATCCTGCGAGTGCGAGTAACTTAGGTAGGGCTGTTTACGATAAGGAGAGCGCTTGTGAAATCAACGTTAGAAAACAGTCTCTGCCCTGCCTGCATACATTTTAACGGGCGCATTGAGCGATATGCGCCCAGTGAATTTTGTAACGATGGATAGAAAGTAGTTCTATAACTTAACGTCAAATAAATATTTTTAAGGTAAGTATGTGCGATAACGTATTTTATTTCTTTCGCTTTCTGTTTTTTTAATGCATTGAAGTGTAAAAATGAGCATATTTGTAGAATATTTGCTTTTCTAATAATTTCACAGGTTTACTTGAACGACGCATGATTAAAGTGATGAGGCGCATGACAATGCTAATTATAAATAAGGTGGAAGAATAACCATTACACAAGTAAGTCTTAAGCACGGCTTTGAAAAGTGCACATTTTGCAGTGAACAAACAATAGACGGCTACACGTAGCCGGACTTCAAGGATGTCGACCGTTACGACGACTACCCTAACACTACATCAACGTCGTTACTGACAGCAATTATGCGTAACCGTCTCTCATGGAGCCATGCAGAATGGCAGCGGGTAGTCTGAAGTGATGAGCTGTGTTTTTTTTTTGTGGCGACGACTAATACATCCACGTGTGGAGGCAATGTGGGAAGCGCCAAGATGAAAGGTTTGGTGTCACATGTCCAGAAGGTCTTGTGTCATGGTGTGGGATTAAATTCCTTTCTACGCTCGATCACAGCTGGTATTCATCACGGGCACAATTACAACACAGTGGTACGTTCGTGAGGTCCGGCAATCGGTGGCCCTGCCGTTTGTGAACGCCCACGAGCTTGCTCTTCCCCAACAGGACAACGCTCGTTCTCACAGCGATGCCGTTTCAAGAGCGTGCCTTGAAGCCACGGATGCTCTGTTATGGCCAGTCGCTTAGCCAGACCTATCCCCAATTAAAATACGTAGGATCCTGTTGGCCGCTCTATCGTAACTCCACTTCTACCACACATCCTGCAGGAACTGTGAGGGAATATTGAAGCTGCATGGGATGAATTATCGCAGGACACCATTAGGGACTGCTGCATCTTCGTGCCACGATGTCTAGCGGAATGTGTTCGCAAACGTGGTGGACCGACATCATAGTGAAAGACGTACATGTAACGCAATGAGTATTGTCAATTGTTAATAATTAAATTTTTATGATCACTTTTACTTTTCTTCCGAATGGCATTGCAAGCCAACACTTCCTGGTAGGTGAGTCTATTTTTTATGGTGAGTGTATTTCTCAGATTTGTCTGCCTACAAGTAAACACTACATTTATATTATACGCTTCCATGAAACAATAGTTGGCGTGTGTATGTAGAGCGATTGATCTTCTCAGTGATTGATAAACCAATTATATGTACGCATGTTTCGCTAGGGACACCCTAATTTCGTGAAAAGATTTCCATACGTGCTAGATTTCAACACTATACGGGCGTACCAGCAGTTTTCTTTCTCTTATTGGCGGCGTGTCTTTGTTACAATACATTTTCCTACTTGCCTGGCCAATCAGAATTAGGTAACTTTAGTACTCTACGTCTGTGATTCTCGAGCAGACACCTAAGACGCGTAGCAAAAAAAATCACGAAAATGGATTCGAGCTTAAGTGTTATGAAACACAACTGGTCGTGAAATCTTTTCGCGAAAATTGGGTGTCACTTATACCTTCAGGCTGTCAGTCATCAATTCCTTGTTAGCTACGCATACCATTGAGTGTCAGTAACACTTGCTAGTATTATCTAAAAAAAATCTATTTTTGCCTACCTACCCCTTAACACCACTAACTCGTATGGGACAGAAGGTAAGGTTTTTTGACCCCAGATTCCTTATACATATCTCTTTCTTTTGCGCCACCCTCTTAGCCCTGTGAGTTTCGCAAATGAATTCTGGTCCATGGCATGCGTATGAATATATATGTATATATTATAAATCGGGTGTTACTGCATATGTATTTAACTTTAACTGTGGAGATTCCGTTATAAATCATTTTGGCTGCACAAGTATGCATCACAAACTTTATTATTACACTATAAAATGTTAGCGCCACTGTTTGAAAATGGAGTCTTCCTATCCTGAAATATAGACTACGTGTTTATTCAGTTATTTAAGCGTAGACGTAATGAAAGATATGATGGGGGCATGTGCTAGAATAAAATATTTATTTCAACATATGCAATTTCAGGATTTTGTGTTACATCGCAGAAATACGAAATATTACATAGCACAACGTTACATTACACGGACTCATACAGTGCCTAATAAAAAATTAAAAAAAAAAAAATTATTATCTGCTCTCAAAATTTGTAATGTATTATTTACATGTCGACTAGAAATGAATTAAATTTTTTATTTAATTTTTGTTTTTGCTTCTATGTAATTGGTTACATACTGTGTTTCATGCGGCAAACAAAGTATTCACATAGCTCTGTAGTGGCATACGTATGAAATGTCATGACCGACAGTCATGTGAGATAATCATCGAAGTGCCAAAAGTGGTCGGCTGGTAAACACACCGGAGGCGAATTCGCCAGCGCTCTGTTCCACGTTGCGTGATGTCAGCGGCAAGAGAAGCAGCCACGCGATGCCGTCGGGAGGCAAGTCATCAAAATCTCTCGGCGTCCATTCGGCGGACCTCGTTCGCCGCACGTCGCGCTGATTGATAGAGCCGGCGGCGATCAGCGACGGGAATCCAACGTACGGTGCCCGTTTCCGCGTGGCTGCACGCAATGGGCCTATGACCTGGCCTGCAACACTTGTCCCACTGGCTTTCTCGTGGCTCCTTCACTCTCCTTCCTTTCCAAAGTGACGTATGCCACCTCTGGCTCATGAAATGTATTGTAGCGTGTTTAAAACATGCGTTTCTTGACGTAATTATTAAACGTGCTCCCAAAATGTTTAACCGCGAAGAGAAAGCACACTTCAGAAGGAGACGGAATGTTAATTACAAGATAAACGCACATCGGAAACATTATATTCATGTCTCAAATATAGCTAAAAACTGCTTTTCCAGACTGCTGTATCTCTAAATATAAAGGCTGTTCACGGCAAAGTGAGCACTTTTGAATTCAACCTTTGAAAAATATCGGTACCCGAATCTGCGCATATTTTAACGAACGCAATGACTCACGCATCCAGAAAAGTTGGCAACAACGAATGGAAGGTAGTTCCATGTGTTAACATAAAACTACGACTGTTCATTAAACGTCTGTGAATAATGATATACGTTATTTTACTTCTTGTTTTTTAATGCATGCAAGTGTAAGAATAAAAACATTTCTAAAATATTTACTTTTCTAAAAAATTTACAGTTTGCCCTTTACTAACGCACGAATAAACTGATCAGGTCCATTGTAACGTTAATTGTACATATGATGGAAGAATACAAAATGTGCATACAGGTAGATCCTAAGCAGGGCTCTCAAAAGTTCTAATTTTACCGTGAACAGTGTATATGAACCGGACATATGTGAAACAACGATAGAGTTATGTGTTTTTCTTTACAGCAGAGTCGCGTATAACCAAAAATATATGGTCAGCGCCTAAAGTCGCATTCAATCGAGTCGCCAATGGAAAGACTGCACATCAGTTCAGCGCCTTGTACTTAGAGGCGATACCGCTTTACGTACGCCGGTTGGCGTCGTACGTACCGCATCATCGATTTTTGCCATCCCTTCACCAGGCGACCAACTGAAGGGCTCTGCCTATAGATCATTCACGGTTACTTCCAACTTTTCTGAAGCTCTTTTAATGTTCTTTTTCAGGATAATCCTCCGCCTCATGCAAAAAAAATCTTAACCGAATCTAGAGAATTACACCAAAGGGACAACGCACCACATTCGTGCGCACTCTGTATAATAATTTTGTGTATTAGAACTATTTCTTACTAGGCATTGCCAACACACCTATTTATCGCTGTTTTTATTCATATTATTTACAAAAGAAGTATTACAATTTATAGATAAAATATTAATAAAATTCGATTTAACCAAAAAATAAGGTAGTTTCATGTAAACATAAATATAAAACGATTGTGATACATGACATATTTAAGAAATAGTCAAATACGTCAAACATGGGGTTATTTTTCGAAGGTTCGATTCGAAAGGTCTGAAGGAACTGTGAAAAGTCAATCGAAGTAAAGTGGCTTCCAATTGAGTACTGCACAGGAATGCACAAAATGCACAACTTTTACAATAATAATACACACGCTGTCATAATTCTCAAAAAAGTTTGAATAATAATGCGTATGAACGAAGAGTGGATATGTTTTGTAACACTGTAGAATATTTTTATAGTATTTGTTTATAAAAATATTTATATTCTAGATGCTTTAAAAAACACATTTTGCAAGGGAACTTTCGTCAAGCAGAGCTATTATAATTGTAAGTGAGATAAAATTGGTAACAATGTTAAAAATTATGTTGATTTTTTATTTTATGTAGGACTATTTCGGTTTAAGTATTAAAAATATCTCTTGTGGATGAAATATTTGTATATATAATCCATTAATTAAATATTTGTAAACATTATTACTTAATTTTCTTTCATTCAACCGGAGTATTATAAATGCTATTATAATCTTGCTTGCTAATTTTTTCCTTTACATTTTCAGCAAAATGTGCTTTAAGTGATGAGTATGTAAAAGTGTTCTCCATTACTGCCAGCGATAATTATTTTCAGCCTGGTTTGATTTACTGATTAAAACTTCGCCTTCATATTTATCTGGCGTCTTCAGTGTGGTGTTATTATAATTGATAATTTAAATCTTGCTATGCTTTGAGGTAATTATAACATGTTATTTAAATGGGTGTTAATTCTGTCAGACAATCATAATCATACGGCAATGAGATTCTTCCATAAATTTTTTTAGCAAATACACAACGAAACATAGTTTTTTTATGCGGGGTAGAGCTGTCATTGTAAAGTGAAAACATCCCTTTCATTTAAGAAAGTGTAAATGGGTAAAGTTCCCCGTTACGACTACTATTGGGCCACACAAACGCAAACACAGTGTCATTATTGTGAGAAGGCAGCAATCTCTCTTGTTTTTTACTATAAGTCACCGCCCAGGAACTGAATGTTCAACTGGCGACAAAATAACCACTGTTTTTGGTATGGTAAATAAGGTTATTCCGCTCCCTATCACAGAGAGAAAGAGGAAACTAAATTACCTAATCCTGCTAGCGAAAGTTGCGGTTAATGTTGCAGCTACTTGGGAACCAACCAAATCACTGTATTTTACAAAAATGACGGCGAGCCACTCCACGCCTACATTAGTGCGGCGACATTCTTGAACAGGCAATTTTGTAAAAGAGAGTTATGAGATGGCCGAGTAGGACAAATTCCGTGACCTTCGCAATCTTCAGATGTCAGCGTTTAAACTTCCATGTGTTTGTCGTTATGAAATAATAGCAAGCGCTCTTCAAATATCTTGGAGGAATTGTCGAAGTGTGACAAGCAGTTGCGAAAATTCACTGCCAAGAAATGAGTTTACCAAATTAATAAATTTCAACTGATAACTTCACGAAACCTCGTTTAATTGAAGTCTCTAAAACCAAACTCCTCTTGCTATAGGAGGTGTTCAAACAACAGTCACGCGGATTTAGGCTGGCTTGATTACACTTTGAGTCGTCCTTTCAGTTGGATGACGGGATATGAATATACAGTGTATAAAAATCCCGTGTGTTGAGAAAGAAGTCTATAAAACTATAAATTTACCGCCCTAAAATGCAATGAAGGGTTTATAAAACATTCCAAAAGTAATTATAATGTAAAGTTGGAGATAACTGACGGTGGTATTATTTTGAGTTAGACTGCCCTTATAAAAGGTGAGTGTGACAACGGTAAAAATTATTTGTAAGTTTAAAAACACCAGAGATTTACAGAAAGTGTACAAAAATTATTCACTTAGGAACAAACATCATTCAGAGAAAAGTATAATTACGGCATTGCAATCATTAAATAACGATTGCATAGAAGTTGTCCATTTTCAAAACAAGTTAATTGACAGTAACTTTTTTTAGATACATAGAAAAAACAGTGAAAACTATTTCACACAAAGTATTTTGACTAAATTGTAGTTACGTAATTCAATATGTATATAAAGAACACAAACTGTGGATATTGAAGAGGCTTACTGAAGGAAACCTTTGTAATTTGATGTAAAATATTACACTTATATAGTTTTTCTGAAGTGCAATTAGTTTGTCTTTGATCCTGGAGATTATGCAAGTGATTTATTTTGCACATGCTGTGTGTTCACATCATCAATTTGAAGACAAATGAAGACAGAGATTGTAAAACTAAGTTGCTTATGATTATTGAACTCATTACATTTGTAACAGACACAAATAAAATATAATATATATAAGAGGACTACTGTGTTTTGAAGTAAAAGTTTACGAGATATCTACGATATCTACATAACCATTAAAGAAAGAAAAACAATCTTACACAACTTATTGTTGCCTAAATTCGGAGATTTAGGTCCTCCAATGGCTCATCAGTATCATTATAATCTTGAGCATCTTCATCTTTGCACATGGACTCTTCTGTTCCGTTATATTCTTGGAAAAATGCAGTGTCTCCACCTGCTGCCAATTTTCCCTATAATGTTGAGTCAGTAACTTGTCAATGTCTTTCAGCCTCATTCTGGGTAAATTTACACCTACTAGTACCAAAACTGGATCTATGTCACTTGGCTGCTTCCCATGTTTATTCACAAGATGGGTTGTTTCTGTGCCGCAGCGGTAAAACATGCAATTATAATAAGTGCATGCCCTCTTTTGCTTCTAGTTACTAGAAATCATTTTGTTTGTTTGAAGGAAAAATGCCAAGAGTCTGGTTTCTTCAAACTCTTTCAACTGCTTCCTTCCAGTAATAGCTCATGACATCTTTTCCAAGTTTTAAACTAGTTCCAACTTTTTGGAATTGATCTATATACGTTGACGGGATAACAATGCATTCTATCTCCCGAAACCTTTTTTCCAGACGACCGATGATTCGGTCTACGGGAAGAAAGGAATGCCCCGTAACAGGGTAAACAACAGTGATACGTTTGACATTTGAGGGTAGCACATCCAAGATGACTATTGCTAACATGCCAATAAGCGCAGAATTATTATTCTGTCCGGCTGCTGCATCTGTGTATAGCTCAAGAGAGGTTATGCCTTCCCACTTAATGTTCGTCAAACGGTGGTATAGTTCAGATGTTATCTCGTTTGGCCCCCTTTTATGGTCACATTCCAACCACGTGTATAAAAATGTGTTTGTTTTGGTTTGGGGTGTTTTTGACGATCCTTCGCAAATGGTATAGTTATAAACATATGACTGTCTTGAAAGTGTGCTTGATCAGGATGCTTTGGCAGTGGAGGATTTTTCTGTCAATCAAAACTTAATTTTATCACCCCTTGTGCAGCCTTCCGTAGTTCTACATAAAATAGTTTCACTCGTAATTTATGAACTCTGAGATTAATAAAAAGAGATTATTTTTCAGCACTTTGTGAATTCTTGATATTTCCTCGATGAAGAATACAAGATGAGCAGACATCTGTGGCAGAACCATGAAAAGAAATATTGTAGATTGTATTGAAAATAGCCATAATATATTCGTAATTAACTCGGAGATATTCATCAGCATTGTTATTGTAGTCTGCCACAAGGACCTGATATTTAGCTCTGATGATAGATACTGACAATGGCATGATTTTTCTCGACATTAGTCTGATTTTTATGGAACAAGGTATTATATAAATTTTCCAGCTGACTTTTCTTATCCACTTATCTTTCTGTCTCCACTTCTTTTTTATCCAGGGCTTTGCCCAGTGATGAGATGCTCTCTGCATACTCGCTAAACGCTGTTCCTTTAAATACCTAATGTACACAAAAATTTTCGCTGACATACCTCTAAAAGATGCTTACCTGTTTCTTTTCTAAACCTTGCGATGCAATTTTTGCTTGAGGCAGTTCTATTTTTTTTCTTGTTGTCAGTGATTAATCCGCTGTAGACGTTTTCCTTAGGCCCGCTCGGTATTTCACTTGAAATATACTTAACGATATACGAATCTTGTGTAACCTTATTACAGCTTGAATAAAAGTTTTATGTAACTGTCTGATATCATGGTTATTTAATGCGTTGCATTTTAAAGTTGAAATTTTCTTTGGATTAGGATTACACGATGTCATTTTTGGAAAGCCTTTTGAGGCATATTTCCGCTATCTTGCAATAGTTCTCTTCCATGCATCCGGGTGTTGGCTTCTTTTTTTTTAGCAAATTCAGTCACAACTTTCATTATCTATCCACATTCTCTAACCTATTCTTCTACAGAACACTTTGGTGACATTTTAAACACATTAACGCATTAAAATCATAACAAAAACAATATTCTCACACAGATTTTGTAGCTTCCAAACACTGCCTAACACCACAGTTGAAAAATGGTAGCCCAAACAATATTTACTTGATGTAATCTCTGCAGCCAACTTTGTCACTTTATTTCATACAATTTCATCAACATTCTGATTTAATAATATTCCTAGAAATAGAATGAAACAGAAATTGACATACCGATTAACATTCTGTCCTCCAAACACACTTGTAGCAATTATCCACTTTTGAAACTGAAGCCACCATTATATATAGGAATATGTATGTTGATTAGATATTTTTGGTTCTGTCTGGTGGTATGTCATTCCGATAGTTGTGTTACTGGATATTTTAGCAATTAGACCTATTTGACACTGTTTTCGTGTTTTGACCTGTACAACGTAACTAGTGCCTTTTGCATCTTGTGTTTTGTTTTATGATAGTATATTATCCTTTCAGACAAGATGGTGCTGTTTACTCGATTTTTTATTTTTTTCTGGCAGTTAGCTTGTTTTGCAAATGGACAACTCAAATAATTGTGAGCTAACGATTTACAACGAAGAAACGTATGATTTTTGAACAAACATTCTATTAGACAAGGAAATATTTTTTCCTTTTCTTTAACACAGCAAAATTATTACATTTTGCTGGTAAGTTTTGGAGTGATTAATTATGACTACTGATTCCCACTATTTAGATAATCTTGAACTGAAATACCCATTTTAGGTACATATTTTTTATTTTAAAATATATTTGTATATTACTAAGCTGTTTACTAGGAGAAGGAAATCGAGCGAATAAAAAATAGTATTGTAAATCATCACGAGAGCATCAAGTTATTTGAGAAAATTTTATTTCAGTGACCAACTTTAATAGTATTTAAAAAATATATTATAAAGTAAGATACAAACATGAGTATACATTTTTAATTTTATAAAGTAAATGGTTGTTAGAAAGGGACTCATGGGATAGTTCCGTAAGTGGGAATATAATTCAAACCATCAAATTAGCTAAGTTTCAACATCATCTAGTAAAAGGGAGCCTAACGTTTTTACAGTAAGTAAAGTTAAAACAAAAACAAACGAGAAAGGTGTTTTAATTAAAAGCCACATGCGTGAGAGGCGAAGCGTGAGTAGCACTTAATTCTTGATTCTAACTTGATTCTAAAAGTCTTTTCGCATTTCTGGATGAGAAGCTTGCTGTCCAGACCGTGAACTAGTGGAGTTGTATTGGACACCAGAGAGATACGCACCCGGCATCCCTAAGTAGGGAAAGTTAATCGAGATACGAAATTCCTGTTACTATCAATATGCGGTACTGACGGGATGGGAGGTGAGATTCAAGTGTGAGAACAGGAAACGCACACGCCCGTTATGCGGGGTACATAAAATAGATAAGTTACGAGCGGGCGGAGGCGGGGGAGAAACCACCAAGAGGGAGAAAGCTAATGGAATAACACACTGAAATATTGTGCTCAGAGCGACAACAGCCTTCTTCTCTCTCACGCGAGGTGAACGCGCTCTGATCGAAGAGGAATCTTTTTTAGAATCAAGAATTAACTAGCACAGCTTCCATATAAAGAACTTTGTTTAAATAAGGCTTGTCACCTCAGCAATACCCATGATAGCTTTTATCACGTGGCATGTCTATTAAGAAAATGAACGGAATCATCAAAGATAATTTACGTCCGATCGTGGTGATTATTCCGTTCATTTACAATCAATCGCAACAGTCCGCGAATGCTAGTGTTACACAGAAACAGCTCGGGGACACCCGTAGCGAAAGTGACCTATACGACCCGAGCTAAAAGGCCTGTAGATCAGTGTCTGAATTTTTATCCAGGTGGTAAATGCAAGGAAGCTGGAGTGGCGTCACAATTTTTCTTCTTCCAGCCTGACTTCGGCTATAGGCCGGATCTAACAGTCAGTATGTAGGATTCGCCACAGACACAAATCAGATTCAGCGACGAGATTTTAAGCTGTAGGCAATAAACGCCAAGGAAAGATGCATTAGTTATTGCTGACAGCTTTCTACGTCTTCGCACTTAATAAAAGTAGCCATACGTAAAAGTAAAATTTCTACCAAGTCAAAGAATCTTGTCAGTGAAACAAATTGTTAAATAATGTATACAATTAATATGGCACATGATAAATTGCATGTTTTCCTTATCAAAATTCACTGCAGTTGAAAAAACGATTTAAATTCACTTTTACATCCACAACTGACCTTGGTTAAGAAAGCTATTTATGGTTGTCAAAAATATGTTTACGGTAACAGTAAAATGACTTTAATAATATGTATGAGCATTTTCATGCCCGAATAACCGTCCTCTCCAAATCTATAAACAACTCTGTTTGACAAAATAAATGTCGAATATTTTGAGACGAATTTGTCACCACGACAGTAATTATAATATAGCTTTGTATATAATATTTGAAGTACTATATTTCCTTTGTTTCCAGGAATTATATTCATGAGCGACCTAAGTAACAAAATAAGAAATATTTGTACTACTTAGAATACGAAATAATTCTCAAACTTGAAAATCTGGACATTCCATATTCAGTAAAAATAAAATTGTGTAGCCATTAACGTGACATAACAGGCCATATGGTCAATCCTCAAACTTTGCAAGCCCTCATAATTTCGGAAACTTAACCACATATTCTAAATTAATCAATAATTTAAAAAAAATTATTTTACATTTATTTAAAATTTGTACCTGCTGTGTACTTAAATATTATATGCTTGTTTTTGTTGTATAACACTTTGGTTCCGTTCGTGAAATTTTGTTTTAGAGGTTAATGGCGATATTTATATATATAAATATATACATATATATATACATACATACAGAGTGATTCTAAAATCATGGGACAAACATTGAGGGGTGGTGGAGCTCACTAAACAAACAAATATTGTATAGGAATATATGGGCGGAAGTGACGCGTTGAGGAACAAACACAAAAATAACACATGAAATGCAACACACAGTTTATTTACAACGTCGCCGCTAAATGCCTTTTTACAGCAATGTTAATCATACATATAAAGACGTGTCTTCATTGCAGGGAGGGAATAGCGATACCAATGATAATATAAAAAAAGAGGAAAAAATAAAACTTAAATTTTTCGATAAACTGAAATAAATGTATCCACGCTTGACAAATGGGCGTAAAGTAAAACGTTAGTACAGGAAACAAAGTTGCGTGACTCTGTGTGTGCATATACATATATATACTCCAGTATTTTAAATTTTGAATAATTTTTATTTTTAATTAGATAACCAGTAAATAAAAGCTAGAAACTTCACGACGAACGTCATTATGACAGTAAAAATGTATGTTACTGTAAATTCAGCGTTTCTTGATTTTTTAATGACATGCAAATTTTTTGTTTTTGGTCATGCCTTAGGCACTTCACAACTGTAGCTACACAGGAAGGAATGGTTTGTCGTTATTCTCCACAGTATTGAGATGGTCAGTGAAATAACATTACAAAATTGCACTGGTTTGCATCAGAATTGCATTTAATACAAGCCAAAAAATTAATAAGCTATTTGGGTTCTCTATCTATATTCCATGTACATTTAACAACGGAGCTGATGAAGTGCACAGGCTTTCGCGACCAATGCCCAATGTAATTGTCTTTTCCACTTTATCAGCTCCCACGAAGAATTTATGACGTTCGTACGGATATTGCAATGGCGATCTTCAGAATAGTTGCAATATGTTGACATTCTGTAAACACTTTTTCCCATAAGTAACTTATAATATGATTGTGGTTTGGTGTAGGTGGTATCAATACAACTGGTCGCTAAGTTTAAAAAATTAATTCTACTGAATATTAGTATCATAGATTATTTAATTTATGTTACACATGAAATCATTTCCATGTCATACGCGTAGCAATGTGTTAAGTGAAAAAAAATTCTCTTAGGGTTATTTAACATTTACTTCACAATTGCCATGGCGTTATTTATGTAAACCATTGACAAACTATTGCATTTTATGAAAGGTAGGCCTATTTTTTTGCGTTACAAATTGGTTACAATCATGGTATGTGCAGAGTTGATTGGGAGGACGTTATAATTGTACGAAGAGCCCTCACAAAAGCCTTGAGAGGCTATCAAATAGCTCGCGTACCAAATCTGTTAGTACGAGCATCGAACTTTCTTCAAAGGGCAGCTTTGTAATAATTAAATGGAGAACAATTCTGAGTATATTTATAGGAATTCCAATCCAAACATTGTATACCTAATAATCGAGGTGATCGCACTGTCATTAACCATTTCAACTATTCGAGATTAGCTTATAACAGTTGTCCTTTATCACCGTTTGAAACACGTCTGCTTAAACGTACAGCACATATGTATTTTTTTAGGCCATACTATTTATGGAAAACCCCCTAAGTTTAGAGTTTCCGCCACTTTGTTCCTAGGGAATTGCCTACTTTGTATTTGGCCCTCGATGTTACATACCTAATCTTTCGTACGTATTTTGTCTTTATGTTTCAAATGTGCAATAAATAACTAGAATGTGCTTTTAAACTGGGATTTTGCAACTAAAAAACTTTTAACTGTTCACACGATTCGCTAGAAAATTTTCATCTCAGCCATTAAAGTTAATTACATTTACTATGTATTAAGTGATGTAAGAAAGACTATCATACCAACTGTGAGTCCTATAAATTAAAGAGATACTTGATGTTAAACAATATTATAAACAATATAAATTACTTATGTAAAAATTACGAAAATCGTGAGCATCCATGGTATATCGGTGGTATGTTCCAGTATCGGATAACTGTAACATAAAATGCACTTTAACATATATGTAATAAATTGATTGAGAACCAGCAGACGTACTAAGTGTAAGGTATCGAATAACTAAATTAGTCATAGAAGTTTCTGTTCATCCCACATTACAGATTACAATACGGTACGCAAAGTGTTTCGAATTGCTTTTGCATTTCTTATGTAAAAAACAGTGATATTATAGAACATTTCTTAACTGATTCTTTCTGTTGTTGACTAAGGTTCTCCGTTTCACCTATTACGAGATTCTTCGTGACGGCCCTCACCCAACAAGCCAAAGCCCATCTCCGCCCAACGACTAGGTCATTACACGTAAGCTGTATTTCAACTTAGCCTCAAACGTATATCGTTACATACGACAGATGGCCGGGCCAAGAGAGTTCAAGTTGAACACATGAGTCGTGCGGGTAACTGGCACGGCAGTCCACTGCATCTGTTAAGGCAGATTCACATTAAAGTTAATGCAGGGCTCGTTACGTTAAATTTGCCTTTACTGTGTGTCAAAAATGTTTCTAAAATCGTAGCCATGTTCATAGTGGAATTAAGAAATGCTCATTTATGATAAGTGGTTTTCCAGTGATACGAAAAATACTGAATCTGGAATCTGAAAAATCTATGGTATATGCGTAAATCTGCAGTTAGACTTGAATATGAGGAGTCCTAACACTATTCAAAATACTCGCGTTAACGTGCAAATATTAACATAATTTCCATCTTAAATTGACGCCAAACTACGCCAATCGTTTTTTTAAATCCTCATTTTTAAAATTGGTAATGTGTTTATCTTTGAAATACACACAAAACCGATATTAGTTTAACTTACATTGTAATAGCGGCACAACGTAACGTACGAACCAGACAAAAATTGTTAGGAATGAAAATGAAAACAGAGAACAGAAGAAAAGGACCATCACTTGAATATAATTATTAGCTACCAATATGTTACATTTACGTTAAATGTTGAAATTGAGTTAACTTTTCGCCTGAAGAATTTACATTTGCGTCGCTCTTAATTCAACGTGAATACACTGCTGCGCGATATGTACACAAAGTTCACGCGACAATAATACCTGCGCCTGTTTCCGCGTTTGAGGCTGAGAAGCCCTAGAGAGGTAAACGCAACACTGACGCGCTCATCACGTACACCATCGACGCTACGCGCAGGGCTCTGAACTGGCGTGCAGTGTTCTCGCAGTGCTGCTACTACATGTGGCACTTCCAACGGTGACACTGTTCATTTATTGGTGACAAATCTGAACCAAACTTCAATTCAGGCTCCTATCGTAATTTTACTTGTGTCCCGGTAGTATATTTGAAAGGAAATGTCAAAAAGTATTTTTTGAGTACGTTGGAAGGACTCAAAATTATATTTCTAACATGCATAGTATCTTGAAAGTGCCATTCTGACCTCTTCTGGGATGTGTCTTCTTTCTCTATAGGTAAACATAATAGACACGCGTTGCATACTTTCGTCTATAAAATCCATATTTCACACATGCTGTAACACAGTTCAAGCGTCAGGTGAGCGGGCCCTATTAAAATATTGTATGTAAGGACAGTGTTCGCGCATTTACGAATATTTAAATGTTCTCGGCATACGACGTTTTTCCAGGAAAAGTAAAAAACTATTATCTACAATCCATACTTATTAATTTTATACTATTCAATGGGGCTTTCCTGCGCGGTTTCCTTAAAGCCTCTGCCACACTATAAAATTGTCGCCGTCAAATATGTATACATATTTGACAATATAATATGAATACGAGTTACAGCAGTCCAAATTTTCCTTCCTACAAATTTTATCAAATAATCTTGAATTTTTTTCGATATGGGTCACACTGTCAAATTTTTTTACTCTAAGAATCTAATCTGAGTTTTCATTTCAAAATATTTTCAGAGTAAGATGATGCTATCGTGTTTCCACGGAGTCCATTACAGGTAGANATAGCAGTCCAAATTTTCCTTCCTACAAATTTTATCAAATAATCTTGAATTTTTTTCGATATGGGTCACACTGTCAAATTTTTTTACTCTAAGAATCTGATCTGAGTTTTCATTTCAAAATATTTTCAGAGTAAGATGATGCTATCGTGTTTCCACGGAGTCCATTACAGGTAGAAATGTAACGGGTGTTTTCAATTATTTTCACGGCTTTACTAAATTTAAATTTTATTTACCAGTGATGTTTCCTGCACAATGTAATTTAATGCCTCTGAGGTCTTAATGTTATGTACAATATTCACTTATAATGGCACTCATGTTTAGAGAGCTTCTCTACAAGTTAATTATATTCATAATCTTATTTCCTTTCCAGTAACTTTAATTTGTTTTAAAGTTTCGTGACGTCAAAGCTGCCATTTCTCTTGCGGGATTCTAATTGGCAAAGTGGAATCAAAAAAATTTTAGAACCAGTTCAATTATCAAATTTTTTATGAAAACTGGAGGCACACAACTTTTTCAGACATATATGGCGGCGTTTATTATGTTTCGGTGACGTCAGAACTGTCCAACTATATTTGACAAAACTTATTGGAAGATTCTTGACGGAAAAAATTTGATGGTGTGACAGGGACTTAATAGAAAGGAGAGAAGAACAAAGTTTCATGTGTAGTTTTAGTTCATGGGATTACATCGCGTGTAATAATATCCTCCTACTATTACAGATACAATTTTTGAGAAATTAAGTTTCCTATGAATGCTTATCAGTCTTGGGAGGCCCACCGCAGTGCTTCCTTATGACCAGACTAGACCTTGAGTTGGTAATAATTATTTACTAGGGATTGCACTTAATAGGTCTGTTCACGACAAAAAACGTATACGAAATGACCGTTTGCATATCAGAATGAAATAAGGTATATTTACGAAATGGTTCTTGATCGTCGAGTACCTGTCCTGTACGAACATTCTCTACGTGTAGACATGTAGGAAATAGGGATATTTTGTTTCGTGTCGTGTACGCAAGGCCTTCAGCAAATAGAACTGAAGAATAAAAAAAGAATAAGACAGAATATCTTATTTTTAAAAGAAAACTTACTTTTTTGTTTCCCTATACTAAATAACGAAATACCTCTAATCCTTATATAATAAATTAATTTATTTTAATTTTAACTGCCGTATAATGTTTTATGTTATATAACTGACAAATCGTGTGTAGCAAGTACTGACATTATAACACTGCAAATAAAATGAAATTAAATGTAATGCATTTTGCTAATACATCACGAATTCTCTATGGGTCTGGTGGTGTAGAGGTTAGACTACTTGCCTCCCACTTAGTCGAACCGGATTCGATTCCCGGCGGGGTCGCATGTGGGAATCGTTCCGGGTGACGCCGCAGGTCAGCGGGTTTTTTTCGGAGATATCGCGTTTCCCGCGTCCTTTCATTCCGGCGCTGCACCATACTCAAATGGCTTCACATCGGCTTCATCGGCTCTCAAGACCTTGATGTCAAGAACCGCCGAAATCTCTTCACTCATGACTTAACTAAAATCAAGTTAATTTCTAGTCATGCCGGACTGGTTGAGCGTAAGAGGAGTGGGTTCACTATGAAACTCACATTTTTTGTGAAAGTTCTATACAGAGGTCTGTTACGTACACGAAGATGATCGTGAACCCACCTTAACTGCGGTGTGAACCGGAGCGTTATTCTTTCCGCGGAGTCACGGCATTCCATAGTCGGCGATCTGGCAGAGAGTTGCGCAAGCCAGGCTGCGAGATGATGTGCGAGCGCCGTGTCGGTCGGGAAATGAGGCTGACCTTTCGTAAGAAAGAGGTCAGTCGGCTAGGAAGAGACTGCAGGCAGGCTAGAAGGCCGTTTGATACAGCACGATGCAATCTCCGCTCCGCGAGTGTTAGCTTCGTGGCGCCCCGGCTGTAATTTCAATTGGACGCGCGCTCTATCTGAACTTTAGCTACGGGTGAAAAAAGAGAATCTCTTTTGCCGCCACGTAATGAGGATTGAATTCTTCAGCGACATACTGGCATTCGTTAATTATAGGATTGTCAAACTTCCAGTTTCCACCGAGCGCAAGGCAAGTGGAGAAATTTATCAAATATATATTTAGTGACTGCAACGCATATCAAGATCATGTAATATTATACCTTATTTGACTTTTGTGTTTTTAAAGGTTGTTAAGAGTATATTAAATTAAAAATATTGGCAGAATGTAACTCCAAACATTATTGATTCCGAGGTTTTAAAGTACACAATCTATGACGGTAATCAAATTATATTAAACTTTTCTTGCTCGCTGTAAATATATGAACTATTACTTAGTATTAAAGAAACACGCATCCATCGATCCCTTATAAAAATATAAATCTTCTTTTCGTATGGCATCGGAATGTTACCCAAAAAATAAGTTCAGAATCAGTGATTTAAATGAGTTAAATAAAAACATTTCCATTGAAGTTCTCGATTACGTATTCTTAGCAAGCTACAGAAGTCATGTGAGTAAGATGAAAATATAACCTCTCAAGGACAAGCAAAGAAGTTTTTTTCTTTGACCAACAAGATTTCTTCGATCAAAAATATTATCGTTCTTTCCGACAAACAGAGTCGCCCTGAATCGACAGCTGAATATCCAGTTGTTCACAGAACAAGGAATATTAACACCGAAGTCAGAAATTAGTACATGGTAATATGGAAGGAAATGAATTATAGTGTAAATAAAAGTTTAATAAATGCGTATTGAATAAAAATTCAAACAGTTAAGAGACATGGTAATCCGAATTAGTTCACTCTATGCAAAAACGTTCAGCAGCATTCACAGCAGATTTGGAATTTTCGTGTAACGCATCTTCAGAGGTGGAGAACATAACAACATTCAAGAAATAAAAACGGCTAAAAGAAAAAAATTGGTGCTGTGGCTAGTCATATGTAAGATACGAAGATTACTCACACCATTTTTGGGGTAAAACTGCCTGATTTCGATGCAGTGCAGGAACTATGATTTCGATGCGGTAAACGTGCTATAAAAACGAACTTAAAATTTCTTAGGCGGCACATTAGTGGTCTAGAATTGTTGCTCATGGTGTAGCAAAAGGCTTTCGGAAACGTGCCAAATGAAATGTTTTGCGTTGTAAAAAAATATATACTACATATATTTTAAAATTTTCTAAAAGCAAATAATTATGGACATGTGGTAAGCACACCTGACTAGCATTACAGGTATAGAGTGTTCTGGCCGATATACAGGTTATACAAGATACGGTATCTCGGAGGCTGTCCAACATAATATAGGACGATTTACAAAGTAGTTAGCTACTACATAACTTTAAAATATCCGCCTGCTTGATTTATCAAGTCAAACTGTGCGTGGAGTTAGTTAGTAATGATAGGCATCTATTTTACTTATCCAATAAATCAGATTTTAGAAGAGTGTCACTTGTCAGTTTAATGTAAAAGCGAAGATGTTACTCGCCCAGTAAATTAAGTTAGTGTAAAGCATTTAGACGACAGGTGCAAACGACATCGTTTAAACATTTATCTGACGGGATCGCCGTTGTGTGGAATTAGTGCAAAGAAGCATGATTATGTTATACGAAAGAAATGCCGAAGGCTGCGTCAGACGTTGTGGCTTGCAAACATTCCCAGCAAGACTCACGCAGAACCTCTCAGGAATTCAACGATGCACTTCGTAATTATTGCCAGTTTTGAAATTTTTTAGCTTAGCAGAGGGCGTGACCGTGGCATATGCAGTCGTAAATGAACGAACTGCAATTTGCACCAGATTCCCTGTACCCAAATTTCCACAGAGATTGAGTGAAGAAATGCAGTTCAATCATCTGCACATCCGGTATATGCTACAACAACAACAGTACCATCAGCAACCATCACCCATCACCCTTCAACACGTATGCTATGGATTGCGAGTGTTCAGTGATCAGGAGGTTGTACGACCTCTAGAGATCAGCAAAGGGGCCGCGGTGGCTGAGCGGTTAGAGTATTCGTCCCTCATCAAGGCGAACCGGTTGAATGCCCAGCAGGATCACTCCTGGATTTTCGCAAGTGGGAATAGTATCGGACTATGCCGCTGAGTGGCTGATTTTCTCGGTGATCTCCCGTTTTTCCCACCCTTACATTCCGGCGCTGCTCCATTCTCACCTCACTTCACCCTCATTTGCTCTCAAGACCTCGTTGTTAAGAAACTCCCAAATCTCTCAGCTCAACTCAACTCTACAGATCAGCAAGATACTTAATTTTTAGGAGTGCTGAACAAAAAACATGTATACACGTTGTATGTGTCAGAAATGCATATTATTTATTAACTAGAGAAAAATGTTACACCCGTAACTTATTTCTCGTGAAGACTTAGCTGTGTTGCGGGAGACGGCGCTGTATGCACAACGATTTCTTGTTTAATGGGTTCAATGTGGCTTTCGCACCACATTGAGGAACGTTGCGAACGTCAGGTAGAGGATTATTGTTGATCAACTCATTACGGACTGGAATCAATTCTTTCTGATGTTATATCCAAATGCATCCATGCATAACGGAACACTGGGTGGTACTGTTGCGCACTCGGTTGATTGTAAATCAAAGAATGAGACTTGAAGATGAATAGCCCGTCGGGTAGATTGACGAGATGCCACTCATCACACCGTATGAGCTCTTTCATGCGTCATATAAATTATTTTTACTGCCGAATATACATTAAAACATTTATGGCTTCAAGTCGGATATTATTCATTTGCAAATTAACGTCCTTATTAACGAATGCTCTGATAAAAAAAAACGCATGTTTTTTACAAGATCACTTGTCAAAAATAAAAACTTATGTTGGTCTCATTTGTGGTCATATTTACTCATTGCATCTTATTGAAAACATTTACAATTTTCATTTATGACTTGTAATACATAACACAATTTCGTCAATTTTAAACTGTTGCTCATAAATGTCCCATAGTTGCCATAAACTAAGCTTCACTTTACACTAAGCATATTGTAAAATTGAACCAGAAATTCATCATATCCTTCCAAGATTTACTATGGAATTTAAGCCAATTCATGTGTCCCTGAAGACAGCGTTACAACTACCAATGCTTTGGCGATAAGTGAAAAATGAATTTTTTTGGTATAGTTTTAAACTAGAAAAATGGTATAAAGACTCTACTACCTTTGGTTCCACTTTTTAAATTACCTATTTTCCATCGACCACCAATAGGGCTTACCCATATTTCGAATATCAACACATATAAAAATGCTCTCATTTTCTTATACAACTTACACAGTATACCAACAGAAAGGAAAAATGTGTACAAATTAAGTTCTATTTCTACGTTGATTAGATGTTTTCTGACCAATGATAAGTGACAATGGGAGAAGAGTTAAAGTTCACAAGTACAAATATACACTTTCCAGACAAGAATGATAAATTGAGCCTCTAAAATTGCTGTATATAAATAAACGTTAATTGCCGCAAAACGGAGTTCTAGATAAAAATTCAAAACAGCTAATAAGCTACTCTTGCCGAATTTCGTAGACATGGAACGGCAAAATCATTTACACAGTAATTAATCTTTCACATTATTTTGTGCTAGAAATACGATTTGCCAATAAAAAATATTACACTTATTTTAAGAAAATCTAAAATCTTATAAATAAATTTTAAATTATTTTTTATAATTACGTTATTTATTATTTATTGATAAGAAAATTTTAAAAACTGGGAACAAATATTATTTCCTTAAAACGCAATTAATAAAACACTCAACTGTGATCGTAAATAAATATTAAAAAAAATTTTTTTTAATAGAAGTTAAAATTGGTTTTATGTCACACATTATGCACAAGAAAAATTAACAATAATAAGTTTTGGATGGGAAGGTTTGGGCGTCTCTTAAAAACGAGATCTTGAGAGCCTATGAGGTTGAAACGAAGTGAGTATAGAGCAGCGTCAGAATGTAAGAGCTAGGGAAACGGGAAACCTGCGAGAAATCTCGAGGACTAGTGTCATCGTCCGAAATGATTTTAATAAGATGAAATGTCTTCATTTCTCTGTGCTCTTCAATACATGACCAACAACTTGGGGGGTCGTAGATTACAACCCACTAGGGCTTCTATGATCGGACCCTCGCCGGACCTGTCTCCTCGCGAAGTGAACATTCCTACTGAATAGGTCAACTGTAGAATTTCAGTAAAATACATTATTACAGCATTGTTATTATGTTAGCACCTCCAATGGCTGATGGGGAAAATGTGTATTGAAAACTAACGGAAATTTTCATTCCGAGGACGACATACCGTCATGCTCTAATAGGTAAAATCGCAATTTTGCAGTTTGCAATTTGGCGAGTCTGACTGCGGTTTTAGTCGCCAGCAAAATGTTTGGCACTCCTGACAACACGCCAGTAAATTCATGGCAGAAATATGTGAATATAAATATAAAAAAACGCGTGTTATTAATGTCATGAATATTATTTGTGCAATCATATCCTATTCTCACCGCGGAAAAGGAAATGTTTCATTTCAGTGAACGTACCCAACCTATTATTGTTAGTTGCGGCTTAGCAATTTTTACGATGGACACTTCGTGGAAAATTGAGTAAATTACGTACTCATGTGTGCACAGAACTTTCTTAATGTTTCTTAACATTTTAATAGGAATGCTTAAAAAATACGTATTTTCTTTGCAGGCACGAATATCAGAGCGCACTGTTGAAAATACTTTAGTCATTTTACGGGAAAGATCTTGTAAAATATTCTTCACAACTCTAGATAAAATTACAGACAAGTGGCTTTTTCAAAGCAGGGCTTTAAACAAATTTCACGAAACTTTCAGCGAATTCGCAGAATCTTTCTGGAAAGTAGCTACTACGATTTTCAGTACGTCCTGTGTTTTTCATTAAAGAGAGAAAGGGGTCACGAAAAAAACTCAATATTGGTTATGCAGGCGTTTTGCTCCGTATAATAAAAGATAAATTGAAAAACTATATTTCTATTCTATTTTGGAGCGAGATTTGAACATGGTTCAAGTTTGCGAATCTACCCATTCACCTAGGTTCTTCTAGTGAAATATATAGCGTATCAATATTGTGTTTCTATAAGTTTGTATTTTTTTCCAAATTTTTATAAATAATACATTTTTTCAGAGTTCACATTTGAAGGATTATGTCTAAGTAGCATTGATATCATTACTGCTGTAGAAACTATTATTTCCTTCTTACGTGTTAGAGAAGGCTTCCTTTAGACTCGGAATTGTTCGTTTCCGAAACTTGAAGGTCTAAGAAATATAGAGACGTTCCGTATTTTCAATGTACGGAACGCAGCTCCACTTTTTGCCATTATGGTCTATGTTTTCTTATATTAAATTTACTATTCCGTGGAAACTTCCGTAAACATACAGAGAATTTAAACAGTGTATGCTTTATTTACCGTAGAAGAACGGAATGCCTTAATTCATGCACGGGTATGTGGAATTTCATATGAAGAAATCAGAACCAAATTTACTCAGAGAAAATTTTATGAACCATCGCCAACAGGTGCACATATTTTTCAGTTTATGATAAAACCCAACGACACAGGCAATGTGCATGAGCTCTTATTAAAAACGTCGTCAGTGACCTTACGTACTAGCAGTCAATGTAGAGCATGTACAAATTGCTAGCGCTAGGAGTTCAAACACACGACTCAGAAAGATCAGTTTCATTTGCAAAAGTGTGAACATTTCTATGCTTAAAATTAAGAAAACGACCATCTCACATTTAGAGGTACGTTTTCCTCCGACCGTCTGTTTTTCCCTCTAAACCTCCAAGTGCGTCGACAGCAATCAAGCTCAAGTGATTTGTTGAAAGAATTTTTCTTTTTGTAATTATAAATGTTTGATGTTTTCTAAAAGGTTTTTATGCAACCTATAAGCTATTCAGTGCTTAACTGCCTGCTCTATAATCAATTAAACATTATTTTATACTGTAGGTTTACTATAGAAAAGTTACTTTAAAAACTATTATACCAATACAAACTAAATAAGACGTGAATTGGCAAGGAAATAATGACTCCGAACCACTCGAAAACATCCTTGGCATTCATAAATTAGTCATGTCGAAAATTACTAACACGGATCGGACATCTCTCCAGAAGAGTGTGACAACCTATGGCCTGCTCAACACGAGCAGTTTCAACTTACGAACGTGGTCCAACAACGGCGTCAACGGTATAGTTCATTCGTGGTTATTTACAACTTTTCTGAAGCCCTGCTGAAGTTCTACTTTCGGGCCATTCCTCCGCCTCACGCAAACAAAACTTAACCACGTGTTGGAAATTATAACAAAGGAACAACGCACCGTATCCGCGCACTCAGTTTAATGATATTTTGTACTAAAACTACTTCTTACTGGGCATTACCAACACACCTATTTTCTCACTGTTTTTATTCGTATTTATTAGAAATCAAAGTTCACAATTAATAAATTTAATATAATAAAATGTTTAATTTAACTGAAGGTAACATACATTTATGTTTACAGTATTATAAAACGCTTGCGATATATGTAGAATATTTAGGAAAAAACCCAACACGTCATACATGGGGTGATTATTCAAAGGTTTGATTCAGAAAGTGTGAAGAAATGGCGAATATACTATAGCACATTTTTTTAATCCTGTGTTTCATAACGTTTTGAAATAAATTTTCCTTGCTTGTCCACTATAGTGAGCATTATGCTCAGGAAGGATATGTATATGAAAAGAGATGCGCACGACTAAGTTTATTGCCCATTGGCGTCAGGAACTTCCTTGGTAAAGTGATTTGTGGACATTTCTACAGTTATGCTACGTGAGTGGTTTTTTAATGCCTCTTAAGCACCAAGCACTTAATTGAAGCAACGCTGAATAAGTGTTAGTACAGAAAAAAACCCAAATATTACTTAATTGCAATACATTAAATCGTATATTAATGCAGGACTTAAAGGGTTAAATATAATATATTTTCATTTAAAATATGAGAAAAATTACTTTCAGGTCACTAGGTAACGGCTGGCAGCTGCGAAATTTTATTTGGAAATCCGACGTTAAGGAAATTTAGCCTCAGTGCGTTAATTTTAAAAATAAGCGTTTCATACAAAATGTATTCTTCACGAATTTCTTACGAGAAGAACCAAACGACCGTATATTTTCAATATAGGTAGGCAGTATGTACTCTTTTGTTAAACATAAATGAAAAAAAAATACTTGCAAACAGGTTATATGTTACGGAAACATCTCCACCGTAGGGAACTTCTTAAAACTTAGCGAATAATACATTTGGTTTGAAACACGCATCATTAAAATTAACACACTGAGGCGAAATTTCCTTAACATGGGATTTCCCATTTAAATTTCGCAGCTGTCAGCTGGTGGAAAATACCATTAATGGCCCTTCCACACATTCAAATACTTATTGAATTCAATTACTTGAATTCAATATATTGAATTGAAATATCACTTAATTTGCCTTACAATGAATTGCGCCCTTTTAATCAGCTTTCAAGTCTCTACATAAAAATTTATCTCAAACTTTTTAATGAAATTAATTTGAAAAATATTAAAATGAAATTTTAAGAAGTATTCACTACTCATGCAAGACACGAAAATAATTAGTTTATGACCACTAACAATTTTCTTAATATTTTTGTACATTTTGTATTTTAAAAATGTGCATCCTTAATTGATAAAAACTATAATGAGCGCACAACACTCCATTATTATGAGATTACATATGTTAATACTGACAGAAAAACTGTGATGAAAGATTAAAAATTTAGATTCATATATATATAGAACATGCTCGAAACGAAAATCTTGAAGGGAAACGAGACATTGAAGAAATTGAAAGAGAAAATGGCCGCGATTATGACGATGCCATGACGTCATATGCCATTCAATTAATTGAATTCAATAAAAAGGATTAAGTAAATTGAAAAAAGTTAGATCGCGTGAAAGGTCGTTAAGAGTGAAGGAGTAGTGCGTGGTGTGTAGCGGGGCTTGAGTTGCGAGTGCGATCGTACGTGCCAGGAGTGGTAGTACTCACATATGACGGAGGTTGTGGCTTGGGGGGGCCGGAGGGGTAGCCTGGTCCAGTAGGCGCCGGACCCGTCGGCACGATGGGCCTGGGTGGTGGCGGCGGTGG
>NQII01000105.1:0-18696 GCA_002778355.1 Clitarchus hookeri | reverse complement strand
CGGGAAGGGAATGCTCGGTCGGTCGTAGTTGTAGCCTTGCTGGTCTGGCGGCAGGTACTGGCTCTGAGGGCCGGCCTGGGGTCCGCACTGCACCACGACCACCGTCGCCAGCACCAGTAAGCATATCTGTCAACCAACAATAATAATAACATTAATTATATTAGTAAGTCTAGTAACAATAAATATTATAATACGCAAACCTGGATCTCTTTATCGACATTCGTAATAATTTCAGAGTTCCACTTGACCGAAGCATGAATAAAGTTACCGGGCTTTCGCAATGTTAATTTTGCATATGGTTGAATGTGGATGAATGAAGAGATTTGGGCGGCTCTTTACGAGCGAGGTCTTGAGAGCCGATGAGGGCGATCGAGGTGGGTATGGAGCAGCGCCGGAATGAAAGGGTGGGGGAAACGAAAGAGAGATTTCCGAGAAAACCCGCCGACCAGCGGCATCGTCCTGCACGATTCCCACATACGAAAATCCAGGAGTGGCCGGGCCGGATATATGGTCAAAGAACACACAAAATACATAAAATTGCACCTTAAGCAGGGCTTAGAAGCGGCCCATTTTATAATGTAATAAGCCAGGTTATGTCCCAAGACATGAATTATGCACATATTTGTTTTTTTATTTATTTTATTGCATTTGAGGCCAAGAGTACTACGATGCAGCAGCGTTTTTTCTAAGCAAAGACAATAATTTTTTTTTTTTTTAGCATTTATGAAAGTATATGTATACATTTTCATGGCAGATATCAACGTGCTTCCTATTCGCTCATCATAAACGTCATGCTACGACGAACTGCGCGCTTCTATTCACATAGTTAAAGGTTTGCTTTCAGTGATATATATTTTCCATTTTGGGGAGGGGGGCACTAATCAGTTCATGATTTTCTACAGGACCTCTTAGGAAAAACCATGCGGTGATTATATTTCGACTGACGGCTTCCAATAAGCTTCAAGCTACAATATCTCACGTAAACGAGGCAAAAAAAAAAACATATTTTCTTTCACATAAGACAGTAAATTCTTTCTACTACTGTCGTTTGGCAGAAACTGTTTGCAGCATTTTCCGTAAAATTAATGTGGTTTCACGTGAGATGGGTTAAGATACAATAGTGTTATAATGAACGATAATTTGCTTAATGTTGAATTATATAGTCAACCATTTAACTTTCTGAACTGTTTGCTTGGAAATTTAGTAATTATACACAATATACTTGAAGTTCCACCCACCAGAGACATCGTCCGGCACGATTCTTATATGCGAAAATCAAGCGGCGACTCCGCTGGGAATGGAACCCTGTTCGTCTTGGTGGAGGCGAGTAGTCTAACCAATACAACACCGCGGCCCCCGACTAAACCGTGACTATCCTTACCATAAATGGTAATTTAAAAATAATATTTATCTTAAACAATTTTTTAAGTAGTTACGTGTTTCATATTGAAATATTTGAAATGTTCTTTTATAAAATATTAGTATTATCGTAACCTTACGTTTTTGAAGGATGTTACACAAAATAAATTTTAATTACTATAATGTAAATAGCTATTCACAGGTCCATTGCTCTGTTTTAAAATCAAAAACGTCTTTCGTTAAATATCTGTAGTTTCACTACTTCAAGAATAGGCTTCAACAAAAGTCTTTTGCTGAAGCTGCAACCTACCGGGTGTATCTCGTAATAAAGAAACAAATGTGTTAGATCGCAATCGAACCAAATGTCAGTGTGCGGGTATAAAAGCGAATATATGCATGGTAAATGTCCTGTCGGCTAGCACATGAAATCGCTAATATATTAATAGATTTTGATCTGTACGAAAATGATAACTACTGTCCCCACACCCTGTCTCTCTGACACACACACATACGAACTTAATACTGTATCTCCTTAAATACGGTAGTATTATTAAACTTCAAAGGAAATTCGATTGGCAGAGTGCTGCCAACCAACTCGACAGTCAAAGAAAATGATCTAAAATAGCAATTTAGGAAGTAGCGTAATTTGTCCACATCTTATATAACTTAGGCATATATAAATTTGAGCTAATCTTCAAAATTTCAACGTCTTACAAGTTTATCAAGAACTGCAATCCAAAAAATCAATTTAACCAGATTACGATGTCAGGCAAAGCATAGGGATAATACATAAAAACACCTCGGCCCTAACCAGAAGTATAAGAAATTATTCTGTCATGTTGGACATTGCAAATAATTAAAAGTTTTTCAAGGAAAGTATTAATCATTCATATGCTCTGTGGTCGGTATGTGATTGCAGTTCTTCGTAATCAGTCCTTAGTTTCACTATGTGGTATAACATCCAAAAATGGCTGTGAACAAAGTCCCGTGTTTTGCAATCCGAGCGGTTTCAATAACGCCGAATTGTTCTCTTTTGTACAAAACTATTTATCTATAGGCATGTGCAGAATGTAGGTCAATATTTTCCTCCGCCCATGTTTAGGAGTTCTGAAGAGCATCGAAGCTCGCGTAGAGGCATGCTACTTCTTTGTATTTTAAAGTTGAACGCAGTATGTTCAAAGTGAAAAGGTAAAAAAAGAAGTAACGATTGCACTTACGTAATGCTGTTCACGGTAAAGAGAGAACATTTAAGACTCTAGTTACTGTTTCCTTTCAGCAATTTTTTGTCCTTGAACAACCTTTTTAAATAAATAATCCCATGTCAGTAATAAACTCAGTGTTTATATTCCACCGCACTGGGAAGTCAACATCTGCTATAATAAAATGTATTTATTGACGATTATTCCAAAGCATAGGGCTTTCAAAAGTCGTGAATACCGTGAAAAGTTTATAAGAACGTAAATTAAAGATTTGGGAAAGCATTAAGTTTTCCGTTTTCAAGCAACACAATTACATTACTTCTTTGTAACTTACACATCATTGATTCGTCGCTTTTTCTACAAAATTCGTTCACCAGTATATTGAAAGTAGTGTATTTATTCATCTGACTACTTGCCTCCCGTTACCGGGTTAATTCCCGGCTGGATCAGTTATGGAATTTTGAATTTGGGAATTTTGGCAGACGTTGACCTTGGCCAATGGTTTACTTTGGAGAACACCTGTTTACCCCATCACTGCATTCTGCCACTAATCCTTACCTACCTCGTTTCATCACCAATAATGCTGAATTTTCAGAGGTTGAACGCAGCCCAGTTTTCTTTCACTCACTTGCGTAATTCGACAATCTAGTTTTTCGCAATAATACCGAACAGCATTAAATTTTTTTTGTAAAGGTATCCAAAACCTGGATCTACTGGAGATTAACTTGCGTCCTTCTGAGATAAATTTTTTTACGGTTAATAATTTTTTTTCAGAAGTAGGGTATTGTAGAATCATTTTTCACTTATGTTATAAAATTATTTGCACTTTATTTTGAGTTGCCCATTTGGCAAAATTTAACAAATGACAATATTTAGAGGCTAGTCAAATAATTAGAGCAGAACCTATAGCTTGACAAATGCCTTCTGAACACTGAGACAACTTGCATGTGATTTAGAGCGCAGTGAAAACCGGAGATACTTGCGTATTTTGACTTTGTCCATAATATGGTTAAGTAAAACCGAATCTTCAAATTTAGCGCGACACACCTAGCCTTTCTGGGCAGTCTAACAGATGCATGAGATAGTTGTACAGAAGATAGCAAACATTAATGGAGAAGGAAAGAGAGAAAAATAAGGATGATTCTGCAAAGAAACCTACACGGTTGTTACTGCCAAAAGTACGCGATCGTTATAGCGGACGGTTAATGGTGTAAGAATTTGGTCTTTCATAACTTATTAAATTTAATTGTTCGCTGTTAGTATAACGCGTGCAAATGGTTTAAATCATATACGTAAAACATATTAATTTTAATTAACCTTTGTGGGTCCTCTTTTGAGCATCTGGCTGAAGTATTCATTTTCATATTTACTTCAGGTAGGCGTATTATTCTAAGTTAGGAAACAAGTATTCTAAACGTTATTTTAAAATAATTTTTGCTAATAGTTTTCAAATAATATATTTGTTTACAAGCTACGTGGTTTTTCATGCCCGTTAACATAGCATCATTTGCACGTCATGAGTGACGATCTGGTAATGAACTGTTTACGGACGCCGACTCTTTCCGAGGAAAACTTTACATGTGAAAATATTAATCTGTTCATTATTATTTATTCAGTTCCAGAGGGATTCTTTTTTCTATCCAGCCATCTGACGAGAAAATTGTTAGTATATTTGGACATGGGATTCAGAGAGCGAAAAAATTGCCGGCAATCATTACAACTCGACTGACACATTTATAACATTTTTCACGTCTTCTGAAAGACGGTTCAAATTTTAAGGACATTTAATAACATAATGAGAACATTTTCGCTACTATAATATCCTTAAACGAATCAAAGGTATTTGTACATTATATTTTTTAAGCTGAATAAAAAAGACGCCTTCTATCAACTCAAAGCTTTCAATTCAGCAAGAACTTCTACTGTGTAGTTAACCTCATGGCCGGTTGCTTGTGCGTTATTCAGAGCGATAGATTCAAATAAGGGAATGATGAGCATGACGTTTTTACACACATGATTAAATGGGCATATTGGCCATCTCTTGATCAACTCCCATGCAAGAAGCTAGGATGTTAATGAATACCAATAAAAAGTATCGGTAATCTTACACGTAAAACTATATTTTATAGTAGAAAATAAATAAAAATTAATCATTGATTTATTTTTAATAATACTTCTTAATTTTCAAAACACGTATTTGCAGAAACATGTTAAAAAGCCATGTTGTTTGCAATTCAGTCTGAAGAGACGTTATTGTCTCTTCAGAAATTATAAATATTTATATTTTTTAAGGGTTTTGCAATAAATCTGATTGGAGTTCCGATTCCGTTCAAAGCACATTTTTTTTTGTGAGCCGTTTCTAGTTGTACATTAATGCTTAATTTCGTGAATCTTGGCACTAATTGGCCGGTGTCTAAAATTAACAAAACATAAAACATAATTCGTCCAAACATGGATTCTTCTAGGAAAGAAACCGGATCAAGTTTATAATTAGTTTTGCTTGTGTTTTTCAAGTTTCCGCTTTCGTGTTAAGCACGATGACTTCGATGAATATATAGTTAACTAGCGGACAGGCCTGGCTTCGCACGGGTACAATTGAGTTTTACACTGATACACTAATAAATAGATTGAGAAAAGACAACTAATTTATGTGAAAAGGGAACTTTTAAATTATACTACGTTGGCATATGTTTTTAACTGATTACGGCAACCCAAAAGGAATGAAATATTTTTTACCCGATAGCCAAGAAGTAAGGTAATGTTTTCGGAGTGTATCTGTGCAACTATCGCGTAATTACCACATTTCCGCTTTCCAGCGTCGATGTACGAAAATCAAAACATGAGTTTCATCAAGTTCTGGACTTAGAAAAAAGTCTACTTAGGTACTTTATCTTGCGCTTGGTCGAGGGATCTTATTCGATCACTAAAGTTAAGCAACGTTCCCAACGGCACACATTTAGTGGCATAACATCTGAGCACTTCCGGGCTTCGGAGGGCACGTTAAATATTTGGTCCTGGTTGTTATTGATTGATAGCAGTCGTTAAGCTATTTCAGACGTCCTTTGGCTGCCTGATAAACTCTGACATCAGAGAAAAAAAAATTTTTCGGTCAGGTAACCAGCCGTTGCAGAATTATGTTTTTTTTTTCCACAGGAACCGTACAATTTTCCGGGATAAAAATATATTATATACTATTCCAGGACATAGTAGTACCTACATACCACATTTCATTAAAATCCGTTCAGCCGCTATGGAGCTGAGTGGTAACAAACATACACACACAGACTTTCGCATTTATAATATTAGTAAGGATAACAATCTTAACATTCATATACCATTAAGTAATTGAAAAATATGCAATTGTTAAAGCGTTTGAAGAACTTGTCTATGATTAAACTTACAAAGGCTTAAAAAATATCGTTTTTTTTATTCACATTTTTTAACGCAATATTATTACTCACATGTATTTCCCCTAGTGACCAAATGATAACTAACTTGCCGTACAAACGAATTACACAAACCATTCATTCATATAAATTATTCGCTATTTCTACTCACGAAAAAATCTATATTGAGAGCGCAATTCAAGCTCAATTCATTGAAACTCTTCTGTAAAATATAATTGTGTTAATATAGTTTATTAAGGAAATATATTTTCATTGTAACAAATTTTGAATAAATTCACTGCATTCCGGTTTTAATTAGTTGATACAGTATATAAATGCAATAACATAAAAAAGTTACTTTACACGGACGTTTTCACTGAGTATATCAGAACAAAAATATTTGAGTAGGCAAAGTTTTTTTTTTTTTAGTTAAGACATGTTTAATTTACTTAATTCCAGATGACTGCAATTTCGGAGAAAATTTATAAAGGCTGACAAAAATATTAAAAACTTCAGTTGGCATACCGTAACGCACCTTAGTTTCTTTTATTGATGATAATTATTATCTATGACTATTACAGTCTTCCATTTTTTTCTTTCATAAAGAAGAGTGATTTATTGAAAAGGAAGCCATAGAAATCTCACTTCTGTGCATTCGTGTATCAATCCAGAGCTGCTGAACGCTCCTGCAACTGAGAAAAGGAAAAGCTTGTTTACTGAAACCGGTGAGCAAGGACAGTGCATTTGGTGATCTGAAGGCAAAGTTCAAGGTGAAAGTGAACCACAAGGATACGCATCTACGACTGAAAGGTTAACCGCTGGAAAATGTGTAGCACTGCAATAGTTGAAATTGCTATAAGCGTAGCGACCCTTATTACTATTTTGCACAAAAAATGGTCCTGTCATCTCAAGCCAGCATCTCCCCAGTAAATTCTGTCTTGATAACAATCTTGGCCAAAAAAAACAACAGCTTTATTTCTTTATGTGACTGGGGTAAAGAACTGTATAATTTTTTATGCTACAGAGAATACAGAAGTTTCGCGAATAACTTGTGTTTTTAAAACGAATATACCACCAGCAGAAACATATTTGCACGTAATATAGTAAGACATACACGTTGTAGACATGATCTGAATTTACGTAATTACTGTATGAATGTTCCTTTACGAAATTTCTTATTCTCTTACATTGCATCTTACAAGGTAGTAAAATTATCTCACATATACTATTTCGTAAGGTGCTGAGTTATTTTGGACATGGAATATACCAGGCCGCTTGCCCTACCGTAAGTTATTTTCTCTTGGCTATTTATGTAGTTTTCACCAGCTGTATTTCTGTTAATCTTTACCTCCTTCTCTTTGGGAAAGTGGGTTCTATTTATGACATCTATTTCTTGTCGATGGTCACAGATACCTTAGGCGCATGTCCTTAATTTATTAACAGTTTCTTTTTTCTTATTTCTGGACTTGAAGTAATAGGTTTCCTTTCTCTGTTTCCGGTTTTCAAAGTAGTAAATGAACTGAACTCTATTCTTCCTTAATAATTATATGCCTAAAATACTCGAGGAAGAAATCTTAACGCTGTTGTTGAAAGCAGAACTTGCAGATGAAGTGATCAAGTTTGTGGATCTTGATGTTGATAACGTAAGTTTAGTGAATAATTTTTTCTAACCCTCGAAGTAGTTTGCGTTATTTGCACTTCCAAGATCTGAAATGAATTTAATTATTTTTATTTTGTCCAATACGCAGTAGAAACAATTGAATCCAATAAAATATAACTAATTATTCTGTTGGAGCATTAAGTTTATAATAATTTTTGTATATCTTTATTCGATATTTATGTGACAAAATCAAAACTATCGAATTAGTATACTGTACTGACCTTAAAAAAATACAGGAATATATTTCGAAGGAAAAAGTTACCTTTACAGAAGACTGATATTAGGAATTATTTTTAAGTTGACAAATAGCTTTATTTGGGAATAAGGTTTTCAATTAAGATTAACCATCACCATTTTCAATACTGAATTGTCATTGATATAATAAACATAAACAACTCCCTTTACGACAATGTTCTCATTGATATTAAATCAAACCCGGAACCCAGAATATCTCATATGATATTCTTTGGCATATGGTACGTTACCGGAAATGACAAAGATATCGTTTCGTTTTCCACAATATTGATTTATTGCGCATCACATTACAATAATCTTTGTTGGTTTTTACTACCCATTGAACTTTATCAATGTTGCAAATTCTTGAAGAAATTGAAGTCTTATGATTAACAACGAATAGTAGAAACACAAGATAGGAAATTATATTTTGTCCTTGCAAACCTCTAGCTTCGTAAGGAAAATAGAAGTGTGTGCATACATTTGACAAAAAAATTAAATCCCTAATTTTTCTGGCAATAATATTTGTAAAAAAAAGTATTTCTTACACCTAAACCAATTTTATATGAACGGTACCATGTTCTCACGACATTATCAGTAGTTTTGCAGTGTATAGAAATGTGTCTTATTTACCTATAAATTTTACANCAAACCTCTAGCTTCGTAAGGAAAATAGAAGTGTGTGCATACATTTGACAAAAAAATTAAATCCCTAATTTTTCTGGCAATAATATTTGTAAAAAAAAGTATTTCTTACACCTAAACCAATTTTATATGAACCGTACCATGTTCTCACGACATTATCAGTAGTTTTGCAGTGTATAGAAATGTGTCTTATTTACCTATAAATTTTACANCGTACCATGTTCTCACGACATTATCAGTAGTTTTGCAGTGTATAGAAATGTGTCTTATTTACCTATAAATTTTACATTTCTCTATTCCAAAGAAAATAATTGGGTTAAGTTTCAAACCAGTTTCCGTTATACGCATCAAATAACAAATCAAACATAGTTAAGAATTTCTTTTTCTTTGATGAAAAATAAATACAGATAGATGAAATGAAATAATAGAATATCTCTACGAATGAGTCACGCTCTGGCCTGCAATAGGAACTGAGATAAGCTTATAAATATTAAAAGACCAACAAATTTACAAAAGTAATGTTGACATGCTTACTCACGTCTCTTTACTCCACTGATATTTGCCTATCTATGCTAGTCGTTTAATAATGACGCACAACATGAATTATGAATATTTTTTTCGCGAGCTACGGAAAACAGCAAAAATTTCTATATTAAAAAAAAATGTTTGCTGATAATATTACCTGTTGCACAAACTTTTATACCACTAGCAACCTCATATGTTTGGCTATATGTAAACTCACCTTTTAAGTAAATAAACTATATGAATCAGTAATTCTTAATTCACATATGTAGTGTAATGTTATTTTGTTTCGATCCATACACTCGATACGGTAATATCTATCTTTTCATATTTAAAGTCAGTTTAAAATCTAACAGTATACTTTTACGTATGTTGACTTTTCATGCAATTTTTAAGTTATTTGTGAATAAGTAATATGAAGTGTTTCAAGAAACAAAACATACATTTTTTTTGTGTGTTCGAAAATTCTAACGATCTTATCATGTCACGTACCACATGTCACGTGAATTCGGTAGAGAATACAATTCACTGGGAACTATTTGCAACAAGTGTTCGCTGTCACTACAGTTGTCATTATACATCTTCGTTTAATTTGAATATTTTGTTGGCAAAGTGTTGATAAGACAATATCTTGAAGGGATGCTAGGCGCTTTTCATTTGAGTATGTTATATAAAACTACAAATCGCACTACCCATTAAATTTTAAAGCGGAAAATGGAAATTAATACCTATCAGAAGTGATTACTTTAAGCTGGAATTATTCCAGTTAGCCATTAATGAGAGCATAAAAATTTTTATACTTTACCCTCACTTATGCTGGAAATGTGATAATGCCCTTATTTTTAAAATTTTACAGGGGTATGCTTGGAAAATACATAGCTAATTGGAAATATTTTATATAAAACCTATTAAAGTGTGGATTCATGATGAGTTAGCTAGAAAAAGAGCGGTTTTAATGCTATCATGCTTTACTGGTAGAAAATCACTTATAACAAGTAAATGTAAACGTTTGTACACATTTATATGTTAAATTACTTAAAGCAAGAACGTAGGGATATTGTAATGACTAAATTCTAATTATAGTCCATTCATGATTACTTCCAACTTTTCTGCAGCACTGCTTAGCTTCCACTTGCAGGATATTCTTTAGCCTTGTGCAAACAAAGCTTAACCGAGTCTAGAAAACTACACCAAAGTGACAGCGCACCGCATTCGTGCGCAACCAGTATAATAATATTTTGCATAAGAAACATTTATTACTAGGCATTAACAAAATACTTATTTCCTCACTGTTCTTATTTATAGTGAGTATAAATTCAATAATATAATTTAAAGATAAAATAAAAATAAAAGTTTAATATAATTAAAAATAAGGTTTCCTGTATGTTAACACAAGTATAAAACATTGGTGATACATTACGTATTTAGGGAACAGCCAAACATGTCATACATCATACATATGTTTTGATTCAAAACGTGTGGAGGAACCGCGAATAGATTATATACCGTGTCTTTAGGGACCACGCTGGTCCAAAGCCTAAATATCGTTGAAGTAGGTCCATCGTAGTGACATGTATTGTTGAAACCGCAATCGTGGAACTGACAAATAAAGAACAGTTTGGTTTTCTGCCGTGGGATACTGACACAACAGAACCAAACTACGTTCACATCAAGTGTGTCGCTCAACCAGTTAGCTAATAACTCGTGCAGTGGGAATGTGAGTTTCTCAGTGCACACACACGGTGGCGCAGCTATTTTCTGGCTTGCTCAACGCTGTAGGCGAGTTGCGTGCATCGTGGCTAGGCTCGCGTGCATGGAGCTGATTGGACGACGCGTGTTTTCCCGCCTGGCTGGTGAGATGCTGGGATTCGCCCCACACTTTCCCAACATCCGCTTTCTTACGCAGCGCGAGAAGATGGTGTCCGCTCCATCGAGCCCCAAGGTCAACGGTAGCTCTCCGAAGAAAATACGCTGAAAGTTACGTCATGGAGCATAACTGATTGTGGGGGGAAAAAAACCTGCCTNAACGGTAGCTCTCCGAAGAAAATACGCTGACAGTTACGTCATGGAGCATAACTGATTGTGGGGGGAAAAAAACTGCGATGTATCTTTGCATTTCTGTACAATTGTGATAGAAAATAAATCGCAAAAATTTCTTTATATCACACATGTCTTATATTTTCATAATTCGTTATGTATTCATCAGAATTACTACCTTTAAAATGTCTAGTTGTGCTGAATGTCCAACCTAAAATATGAAATTAATTTTTTTTCGTAGGGACTTATGAAACTCTTACACAGAACAAGAAATATTTCATTAAATAAAATAAGCCCAAATCGAATTATTTCACGACTACGCATAATTCAATCTCAAGCCCTGGGCTCCTACCAAGGAAAACCGGGTTTGATCCTAGGCCCGGTCGCTCCTACATTTTCACAATTGGGAATCGTACAGAACGATGCCGCTGGTCGGCGAGTTTTCTCGGGAATAACCCGTTTCTCCCGTCCTTGCATTCTAAGTCTGCTCCATTCTCATCTCATTTCACCCTCATCGGCTCTCAAGACCTCGTTGTTAAGAGCCGCCCAAATCTCTCAACTCAACTCAACTCAAGCCCCGGCGGCCAATACATTTTCCTGATGGTGACTCTCATATGGCAGGTATGATAAAAACTATCGTGGCGTAAATGTTTTTCCCCTCGAGGTAGTTCAGTTAACTTTCGTCTTCACTTCACCTGTGCTGTACCAGCACGGAGCCGCAGTTGGTGCAGTGGCTAGAGCGCTCGCCTACAACCAAGGCGAACTGAGTTCGATTCCCGGAGAGGACTCTCCCGTATTGTGGGAATCGTTCTGGACGGAGGGTTTACTAGCAGTCAAAATCTCTCCGCTTTACCCACACGTCTTTGAGGCCGAACACACCGTTACGTAATATGGCTTTGCTTAGCGAAATGCACATTTAGTTCATTCAGAGAAGAACAACATAATAACTATAAACGATATCTTTGAAGTAGAGATCAAAACAATACACTGTAGGGATTTGCTGAAAGACGAATGACATATGTACAAAGAACTCTATGCCCCAACGGAACTCGGGCTACACAACACGTAAAGGAATATTTATTTGCCACTGAAAACAAAATTCTCATGGACGTAGTTTCATTGTTCCGTTAATGCATATCTAACTCTTAAGAGAACGTTACAGCACATCAACCCTAATTACTGAGAATGAGAATAATAATATGGTAAGTATAGTAAATGAAGGAAACAAATTCAGATAGCAAAACCTGTTACATATGAAAATATATTTGACTGTCGGCCCACCGTTACTGCACAGCCAGTCAGTGGTAAAATGTATTCAGTAGAATAAGCGTGCCAAATGGGGTTATGAATCAATTGTACCGTGGTAAATGGGGTATCAGTAGCCAACAGAAATTACATTCGTAAAATGGTGGATATAAATGACAAAATTCTAGCATCTCTTGGATGACAGTAAATGTGTACAGAGCGCAAAGTGTCAAGTCATGTGCGTGGTGACATCAATGTTATGTAAATAAAAAACATGATATGAAATATTTAAAACATTTTTAGCAATTTTCCAGGTATAAAATGATACTGATACTGCTGTTATTTACTTTAGTCCAGAAAAAACCAGCTGGATATTTAAAAATCACTAAAAACTTGTTTTTAAGTTACGTTTAACTACTGTGTATAATATTTGCCTACTTTTGACAGAATGACGCAAATTATTATAATGTTTCGTGACGTTCTTACAATAAAATTAAATTAATTAAAAAACTACACATATTAGTAGGAGGTTAAATTGCTTAATAAAATTGTACATCTTGTGTGGACGGTACTAGCAACTACGTGAACTTTGAATTTTAACACTATGTATTATGTTTAAGCTTGTGAAAGTATCTCGAATAAAAATTATAATTTCCCGGCAACTTATTTTGTAATTAAGGTTACCATAAATGTTTTAAACATTGGTGACATTGCTGAAATGATTCCTACACTTAAAGATTTAGATAACTTAAATGCTAATCAGCAAATTCTAAAGAAAAAAAAGTGTCGAATGTCTTTAAATACGGGGAAGGTGGTTAACGAGTTTCTGCACGCCGCACTCGGACAACCATAGCCACTCGTGCGGAATCCACAATGTGAGCCAGTGCTGATCCCATCTCGCCTCGCCACGCCGCGCCGGCGCGTCCTAGCGGGCTCACGGCCCAAGCGAAGCTCGGCGTTTGCTAATTCGGTAGCTAACCTTCACACGCAAGGTCTTAATTACCGAGGCCTCTTACGATGCTTCTCTTAGCGTCCTCCACTTAACATCACGCCAAACTTTTCCCTGCTCTTTGCAGTCATTGATGACCGAAACACGCAAGGCTGGGAATAAACGGTCCACAGTAAATACAAAACAATTTGGAATCTTTTATTTTTAATAAAGGAAAGAAAAACATAATAATGAAAAGCGCACATTTATGTATTTTCTTAACAGATAACTGCCTCTCAGGGCCTTGCAGTTTAATTAATCATGGGGATGCCACTGACATGTTGTTCACCATGAAATTTAAAGTAAAGTACACGTTAAATTTAACTTTTTGAAGGTTTTCACACTTTTTTGCATGTTAAGGTTGGTAGTCAATGAAATTTTTCTTATGGTTTTGTGCGCGATGTAGAACCAACTGTTGTAACAGTGACCTATTTATGTTTCTACGAATTAAACTATGTCAATAAAACGACGTATGGTTGGTAGTCGTGGGGTCAACGACAGTGTCGATATTTTTATTTTGTATAAGAATAAATAGTGGAATAAAGGAGGAATGATACAGTCCTTTGAACAGTATTCAATGTAACCCTCAACCAACAACAGGCAAAGTTTCTTATTCCTACTAGGTCACGGTGGCGTTGGGTTTAGAGCGGCTGATGTGAAACGGGGGGGTTTCCTGCTCGAGTCTCACTCCGTGAATGGAATTGTGTGATATTTTGCAACTTAAGGAGAATCCATAGTAAACAACATTTAAACGCCCCAACTTCACATCCGTAAATAAAGAAGCATCGCGACAGTGATCGCAAACAACATACACAAACTTCGCGTGAGTTGTGTTTCCTCAGAATCGTGTAGACACAGACAGCGTTGTCTCTGGTTTATAGAACGGTTTTTCTGAAGAAAATATGTCGTTGAAAGAGGGCCACTTATAGCAAATTTTCCTGACTTTGGTAATTTCCAACGACCGCATTTGTGTTTCAATAATAAAATGTATGAATTGGCAACAAATTATCGACCAAAATTTCTGTCCAAAAAAAAATTACATTAAAATAATCCATAGTTTTTTTTGAAAATTAAAACACACAGAAATGCTTACAATGATACACATATAACTAGAGAGGCTTCTTAAGTTAATGTACGACGGCGTGGAAGGCAGCGTCTAGACAATTTTCAAGGAATTAGACATCTCCACCACATAAACACAGCGAGTCAGAAGGTTGTTGCTGAAATGTGAGAATGCATTGTGATGGCAAGAAATGTTAAGAAGTGATCAGGAGGTGGAAAAATGTTTGACGCACGTAGAACGTTACACACGTAGCCGGAAACTTTCGTCTGTATCGTGTCGTGCGAATTGTGAGAGCGAAAGTTGTAATTACAGCTTGAACTGCTCTTGTATACACGCGCGCCACAACTTGGCGGCATTCTGACAGGAAATAACGCGGATCTCCCCGAGCGTCATGTCTAATATGGGGGTCGTGAACTGCTGTAGAAACGAACAGTACTTCCGGCTGAGAACAACAAATGCTTCTCGGTGTTTGTGGTATTCGCCGCATTTCCCTGACCTAGAAGACACAGGCTATTTAAAGAGTGAACCGAGAAGGTATCGGAATAACTTTCACTTTCCTTGGCCAGTGGCGAAACAGTTACCGATACGTGATTCGAAAGTCGTCAGTGCATATTCTATACATAGACTAAAGATGAGGTAGACCGATTTCGCTGGATGCGCACATCCATTCTCCGTGTCTCAAAATTGAACTACTTTTCGCTTTCCTGCCAACTCATCTAGCGATATTGGGATGGTTTCGATTTTTGGTTAGAAAACTGATTTGTAAACAAATGCTTTGAGATGTATGTGTACTTACTCTTACCTATTTGTAATACAATTTGATTACATTTTCATTGGTAAAAGTATTTTATTCATATAAAAGTGCTTGTTATTTAACAATTAAGATATAAACAAACACATTCATCACTGTTGACCATGTGACTTTGACAGTTGTGTATGAGTGGGGTGGGTCAATTTTGGTAACATGCGCAGAAGACGAATAAGCGGTCTAGCTCATATTAAGTCTATGATTATATTAGGCTTTAAGGATTTAGTATTTGTCTTGTAGGTCTCAGGTATGAGCTTCACATGACGAATGTTAATGGTATTGCCGCAGTAAATATCGTTCTCACGATAACTTCGTAATTTATTAATGACAAAATATTTTTCTCGTACTATGTAAAACTTGCTCGGCTCCAGATTTGAACCACGTACATTCTCTGTTGCAACAGCGTCAACCTAGTACCAAAATATTTTCACGGATACATATATTTCTATAAAATAAATGTTTTTTATATGAAGCAATAGTGAAATAGTTTTATTACATGTATAATTCGTACGATTAAATAATTGATATAATTAGATTAATGAATAATAGCGTTAAACGTGGACGCAAGGTAAGCATTAATTAATAAAATTTCTTGAAAATTTTAAGCAGCTTCCGTTACCTTTAAATAATCATCAGATCTTCAAAAAAACTACGGTTGGAACAATAAAAATGATTCGCATAATTTGAATTCCAAAATCATACGGTGCAAGTGGAACATTTATGTATATGCATCTCTTGATAATCAATGGAAAAAAACTCTCACGTCTGATTACGTTTTGGGAATATCCGAAAAACGAAAATGATGATGAAGCAGAAACATAATTTCAGAAATAATTATGATATTATAGCCTGATAATTACATAATTTTTTTAAAAACTATTTCGATGAATTTTGTCTTTAAGCACTTGCATCATTATTTTGTATTTGACGAAACACTGGGAATGTTCCAGAACCACTTGAGTAAGGCCTGATCAATAGTACGAAATATTATCTTACGGGCACGGGCAAGAGAAAAAGCACCTAATTAATACCAATTATGTGGGTCAAATACTAAGTAATGCACACTCTGCCCCAATTTGAAAGCTTTGAATAGAAAGAAATTCATAACTTTATGTTTATGCCAATGACAGTTCCATCACAAAACATTACATTTGAGATCAGTTCTGGAAGGCCAAATAAGATGTTATAGTTAAATAATCACAAGCAGAGCAACTGAAATGTTTCTAAGGACCCTGGCGGAGAATATTTATTTACGTTCCCAATCCTGTTTTAATCACAACCGGTTTTGTAGTTTAAACCATTAATAGCTCTAAGGATGATTGTGCGATTACTTTCGTTAACCATAAGAATAAGAGAGATTATTTTTCAGTTTTCACATCGCAAGACCACTTACTAAATTAAATAAAGCCTGGGTATAGACCGAAAAACCGTAAAATATCACAAATACTAATTGTTTTGATCTTACAGCGTGGAAATAAAATAAATCGAATGTTTTACAAAAGTAACAGAAAATAAAGCGTTTTTTAAATTCATTTTAAGATGTGTTTAACTAAAGTTCAATTCATTTTCATGTGTGTTTGATTTAAATCTACTATCAGCATGAAAATTATATGTAACAGTTGCGCCCTATAAGGGCGTCCAAAATTTACTTCGACTTAAAAAAAAAAAGATTGACACGAGTCGTAAGAAGTTAAATTTATCTCACTTTTAGTACATATGTTACAATGCGTTATATTTCAGCTAATAATAACAGCCCAATTATAAGAATGCGGTGAAGAATATTTATTGGAAATTTGTCATGAAGTTCACTTGTTTTTTTAATTTCAACTCTTCAGGTAAAATCTTAAGTTAAAACACATAGAATTTAAAACCTTATCGCACGTGAACCAAATATCGGATCACCAAGACGTTGTCATATGACACTCTTACGACCTCAACGAACACTTCAGTTGAAACCAAATTAAGTGTTAAAGTAATTTTTCCAAATTCTTACGAATCATTATTTTAACATAATATTCCCATATTTACTGCTAACAAAAACGCGATGAACGTTATTTTTCAAATTATTAGAAATTTGTATTAAGTTATCATAGATATATCTCGAAACTAATAAAGTGTCAACGTCTAGAAGCATAGTTTTTGCTCTTAAATAGACTTAACTAATGAACAAAATCTCGTCTCCACATGATAACGTATATGAGTCTTAGTAGCACATGACCACATTTCCAAAGCACGGGTTCTGAATCCGGTAAGTGAGTATAGTTTCTATGATACATATATGTGTTCCGAAAACAGTAAAAAAAATTTCATTTTTCTGGGATTATTAAAAAGAGTCAATATTTTTAATTTATCTACATGACATATTATGAAAATCCGACATGTTAGTCCGTATTCAGCAATAGGAATACGTAATAACGTTTGCAATACAATTCCTTAATGTCTAAAATTGTTATGTCTAAATACAATGCAAAGTATCCTATAAAAACATTAGATTAGAAGTTATCTAATAATGTCGATAGAATAAAATGGCAAGGTTAAATTATTTCATGTAATGAAAACAAGTCCCGTATTACAGATACATTTTGAACCGAGACCTATGCGCTCTAGAACCGTTTAGGCCATTGACCTGTTCTACGTCAACACAGAGCAAGCGAGGTAACTGGAGGTACTAAGGGGACCGTCAAGTAAAGTAATTAATGTCTATAAAATTAGTGTTTGCATGTATACGCGTATCGCAGTAAACAAATGTCTTGAGAGTACGAATGTTTCTCCAGTAGAGGCAAAAAAAAACCATCTACAGCAACCACTGTTTACTTGTATCGTATTATGTTTGTTCAAATAGAAAAAAAACACATTTGAAANCAAAATTGCATCAGTAATTTAATCCATCGGCTTAAATCGCGTCATGTAGTAATACCCTATTGTTATACATCAAATTTGCGATATATTGCAGCTTGCCAGGAATGCGTTTCACAGTGTTACGAGGAGCAGTGGCAATGCTTCCTTACAGCCAGATGTGAAATTAAGGCGTCGATAATTTATATTTTTTACTAAGGATTCCTCTTAAGTCCCCAATCAACCGCGAAACCGCGAGCAGTAAAGGAACCACCATAGATCACCACAATCTTAGTTAGTTTTTTTTTTGTCTTCTGCGCATGTAGCCAACATCGAACTACCCCACACCCATACAACTGTCAAAACCACATGGGCAACAGTTATGAATGTGTTTAGTTGTATCTTACTTTTCAAAATACTAGCTCTTTACGTGTAAATTAAATGGTTTTACTAAGTTTTATTTAAACTGAATTTAACAATACCTCGTCAGATGAAGTAAGCAAATATCTGAAATGTCTTGTTTACATAAAATGTTCTAACCTCGAATCCTATCCGCGTCGTTCATGATAGAAGTATTGGCAGAAAAGCTGTCCAATGTTGGGGCACATCGTATGTGCTCTCTACACCCATTTCCCCCTCTCACGGGCACTAGACCGCGTGCGTGAAACACAAGACTACAGCAAACTGCACTCGTACGTGACGCACCTTTACAGAC
>NQII01000104.1:1493534-1504412 GCA_002778355.1 Clitarchus hookeri | reverse complement strand
TGCACTTTTTCGCATATTGGATGCATGCAGCATGCACGGAGTTTGGCCGCCGGATGCACCTTTGGTCATTGCCATGTACCAGTACTCATTGCATGTTCACTCCATGGCCTCTGGCACCACTGATCTCAGCTCGTTCCCTTACCGTAAGCCTTACAACCTACACATTAGTTGCAGCAATGCCACACCACCTCACCTTAATCTTATTAAAATACCACATGTTTGCTAAAATGGTGTCTTGACCTTTCATGTCGTTTATCTCATAAACGAAGGGTCATTTGCATTTTTACCAAAGAGTATTTTCTACTTAGTTTTGACCAGAGATTCGTGTGGTGCAGTCAGTATGTGCAAATTACCTGACAGCTTATATATTCCTTTAGCTGAGTTAGGGCGGGAGAAAGTATGGTAGTTGTTAGTTTGCGAGGATAGACTTCTGTGAGTTTGATGCAGGGTGATATGAAGTTAGTGAANTATATATTCCTTTAGCTGAATTAGGGCGGGGGAAAGTATGGTAGTTGTTAGTTTGCGAGGATAGACTTCTGTGAGTTTGATGCAGGGTGATATGAAGTTAGTGACAACGCTGCAGACGCGAAGCTCTCTCTTGCCGGCGGGATGCTGACGCTGACGCGCAGGCCAGCGGGCACATTGGCGGTCGTCCAGCATCCCGACGTTCCGAAACCGCTGGTCCCGCCCCCGGCATCATCACCACGGTAAACACGATGACGGACTGCGAGCGGAAGCGGGCCCGTTGTGCCAACCTGCCTCTGGTCCCGTCCGAGGCCTCATCGCATCCCGGTTACGCTCCCAGCTTGACACCATAGACTAAACACGAGCTGGACCGATTTTCGTCTTCTGCGCATGCCCCCAACATTGACTCCCCCATCACCATACAACTGCCAAAGTCACGTGGTCAACACTGATAAGGGCTGTTCACGATAAAGTGAGCACTTTTGAAACCAACCTTTTTGGAAGTGTCACTGCCCCTGCCTGCGTGTATTTCAACGGGCGCACTGGCTGTCTTGCGTCCAGTAAAGTTGGCAACGACTGAGGAGGAAGTAATTCCACGTCTTAGCGTTGAATTTCAAATTTAAGGTGAAGATTTGTGATTACTGAAATGTTTTCTTTTGCTTTTTTTTTTAATTGTTTATATGAGTGTAAGAATTAGTAAATTTGTAAACTATATACTTTGCTAAGAATTTCAAAGATTAACTTGATCGACGCATGAATAAAGGGATGTGACCCACGTCAATGTTAATTATACATATAAAGGAAGAATTCAAAATGTGCATACGAGCATATCTTAAGCAGGGCTTTCAAAAGTGCTCCATTTACCGTGAACAGCATTTAATTTGCTTTGTTTACTTTCGAATTTTCAACAGGCTTACCCTTTCATACGAGTAAAGTACTTTATTACATTCTAGTTGCATTAGAACTAGTTTACAGAAAGTGCACAAATTCAAAACACTTGCGATAGTGTTCTAACTTCAAATCCTGTCCAATTTGCTTTTGGTAGTGCTACTTCCAGAAAAACAGTCCAATGTTGAGACACGGAGAGTGGCTACGGCGCAGCTAGAATGAACATTCTACCACGTATTACCTGCACGCTTGTCACGTCGCAACTGCCTCCTAACACCACTTCGTTTACGTCTCCTGTGCCGCTTCACTACGTAGTTTATTCACGTCATACAAACTTGGTGTTTAAGGTATATGGAAAGGTCCCGCTGTGCATGAATTTCCGAAATATAACATCTGAACTACTTAATAAACTCATCGGCAAAAAAAAATTACTCTTCCCGCAAAGGAAGCAACATACGGGAATATAATGTATTGGGTAAGCTTGACAACGTTGGAAATGCAAATGGTTCACGTTTTACGCTCAGTTGCCCAAGTGACGTCAGCAACGACGGCCCTTATCACTGTACCTGTCGGACTATATAATATTGTGCTGGTGTGCATGTTTTCCATTCTGACTAGTGATGTTGTGTCAGTAGCACCCCTTCAAAGTGTATTATACCTCGGAAGCGAGTTCGACAGAACTTGAAAAACTGTTTGGCGCGTTCGAGAGGGGTGCTACTGACATTATCATCCCGCTTCGGGAAGCGGGATGATAATTTCACTGTAATGCTCACCATGCCGGTAGTGCAAATATTACCGCAGCACACTGTTGGCGACAGTGGGAAAAGGAAGGCACGCACATACGACTCGCAGGATCTGGGAGACCGCCATGAACCATGTGGACGGAGAACCGATGGATTGCCCGACATGCGTTGGATGCCCCAACCACCACGATTCCGGACATTCAGCGAGCAGTGCAGCATCCTGTGGGTGCCAGAATCTTTTGCTGGGCGACGCAAGAATACATGCACGCAGACTGTTACGATGACTGCCCTTAACACCATTATCAACATCACCACAAACTGCATTTGTGATGTGACCGACTGCCATGGAGTAATTCTGAATGGCATCGGGTAAGCTTCCATTCGTGATAAGACCCGCTTTTCTCTAGGTGGCTACGGCCAACGCCATCCGTGTGTGGAGGCAACGTGGGCAGAGCCAAGATGACCGGTTTGTTGTCACGCGTCAAACGTCCAGATGGCCTGTGTCGCGGTGTGGGGTGCGATTTCGTACGATGCCCGGTCACCATTGGTCTTCATCACGGCCGCTTTGACAATCAAGCGGTACGTTTATGAGGTCCTGCAACCAATGGTCCTGCCGTTTGTGACTGCCCACACCAGTGCTGTGTTCAGACAGGCTCATCCTCATGCCTCTGACTTCTCAAGCACATGACTTGAAGCCATGAAAGATGGAGGCCAGCACCAATCGAAAAATTAAGTAACTTAGAGTGTTGCCGCGTACATTACAGAGAGCGTGGGATACCGCACCCCAGAGAGACATTCAGCATTTGTACTACAGGTTACAGGCTAAAATCGCTGCATGTGTGGCCATTCGGGGTAGTTTAACGACTTATTTAGGTGTTTTCTCTACAGTATGTGTTGCATTTTATGTTCTGGATATCCCGCAGACATTGTGTTTTGATCATTCCTACATACCACTTCCTTGTTTTTGTGTACCATCTTTGGTGCAGACACGTGAATAAGGTTCTTAAATGTATTTTCACTAATGTATTTAGTAGCACATTTCTTTAAATTTAAGTTTCGGGAATTCACACGCTGCGAAATATTTTCAAAGTCCTTGACCCTAACTCCACAGCCACTTTCATTGGTATCAAACGGTACCTCGATTATCATGGTCGCTAAGGCTGTAGGGAAGATGACCGAAACTTACCAATCAACTACATGATTTATTACTAGGCATGTACCCAGTTTATTATCACTTAGCTCAAAGACCACAATGATCCACCAGTTTTTGCTTTTATATACACTGAAGAGCCAAAAAAACTGGTACACCTGCCTAATATCGTATAAGGCCCCCGCGAGGACGCAAAAGTGACGCAAGACGACGTGGACTCGATTAATGTCTGAAGGTATGCAGGAGGCAATTCACATCATAAATCCTGCAGGGCAGTCCACAGTCCATAGTTGTGCTAGGCGGTGGAGATCTCTTCTGAACAGCACGTTGCAAATCATCCCGGATCTGGTCAATAATGTTCATGTCTGGTGGTTTAGGTGACCAATGGAAGTGTCTAAAGTCAGAAGAGTGTTCTTGGAGCCACTCAGTACAACTCTCGACGTGTGGGGAGTCGCATTGTCCTGCTGGAATTGTCCACGTCTGTCGGAATGCACAATGGACATGAATGGGTGCAGGTGACCGGACAGGATGCTTATGTAACTGTCACCTATTAGAGTCGTATCTAGACGTATCAGAGGTCCTATTTCACGCCAACTGCACACGCCCCATACCATGACTGAGCCTCCACCAGCTTTGAACAGTCCCCTGTTGAAATGTAGGGTCCATGGATTCATAAGGAGGTCTCCATACCCGTACACGTCCATCCGCCCGATACAATTGGAAACGAGACTCGTCAAACCAGGCAACGTGTTTCCAGTCATCAACAGTCCAATGGCGGTGTTGACGGGCCTAGGCGAGGCGTAAAGCTTCGTGTCGTGCAGTCAACAACTGTAAACAAGTGGGCCTTCGGCTCCGAAAGCCCATATCAGTGATGGTCCATGGAATAGTTCGCACGCTGGCACTTGTTGATGCCCCAGAATTGAAATCAGCGCCAATTTGAGAAAAGGTTGCACATGTGTCGCGTTTAATGATTCTCGTCAGTCGTCGTTTGTCCCGTTCGTTCACGATATTTTTCTGGCCGCAGCGATGTCGAAGATTTGATGTTTTACCGGATTCCTGTTATTTGCGGTACACTCGTGAAATGGTCGTACGTGAAAATCCAAATTTTATAGCTACCTCGGAGATGCTATGTCCCATCTCTCGTGCGCCGACTATAACACCGCGTTCAAGCTCACTTCAATCGTGATAACCTGCCATTGTAGCAGCAGGAACCGATCTAGCAAATTTGCCAGACGCATGTTGTCTTATACAGGCGCTGCCGACCACATCGCGTTACTGTGATTGGTTCCATACCTCTGTTATTTGCATACGCAATCGTATACCAATTTCTTTGGCTCCCCAGTGTATCTGTGCATAATCGAGTGACCTTGACCTAATATGGAATATAAGAATTTTATTACGTATATACATATTTGTACGTCTAAGTATAAATAATATACATTTATGAGCATACGTACACGTATATATTATGCTCATAAGTGCACCCCTTACGTTACGTAGCCATCACGTTCTGCTTGTTTCGTTAATAGCCATCACTTATATATTCCGGTTCCTGTAGCTACATCCCGACCTGTGTACCAACAGAGACGAATCATTCTACAAGGAGTGCTCAAAATGTCCACNGCACTCTTTACAGGGACCGCGGTGGCCGAGCGGTTAGCCTTCCCGCCTCCCACAAAGGCAAACCGGGTTCAATTCCCGGCCGGGTCACTCCCGGATTTTCACATATAGGAATCGTGTCAGACGATGCCACGGGTTTTCTCGGGGATCTCCCGTTTTTCCCGCTCTTTCATTCCGGCGCTACTCCATTATCATCCCAATTACCCTCATCGGCTCTCAAGACCTCAGTGTTAAGAGCTGTCCAAATCTCTTCACTCACTCACTGCACGCCTTGCATCGTTTATTGTCTAACCCGCTGAACTGGTTTTCTCCAGAAGCATCAGAAGTGCTTCGCATCAGACTTTGAGTGATAGTTAACCGTACAGAGGGACTAGCAATACACAGAGGAAGTTAATATATATCACAGACTGTACAAAAACCGGGTAAAATGTATGATCTAACAACTACTGACTTAAGCAGGCATTGAACTCGTAAACAGTCGACGTGAAACCGAGTCACTATAATCACTATAGTTTATTAAAATTACAAATGAATATTTTAAGTTATACCACTGAGTCTGTTGATAATTAACTCAGGAAAGTTACGGCACTGTAACTGTAATAAAATTATTTAATTAAATATTTGGCACTACCGCTATTATTTTGCATTTTTTTCTGTAACGCAAAAAGATAATTGTGATTTTAATGACAAGCAGGTCATGTCAAAATTGTATGTGAAGATGGACGAGTCAATCGCCTTCGTCTATTACTTTAAAACCCGGTGTGTCACTGTTTCAAAACCAAAGTTTTGTAGTACCAGGCGATTAGACAACACACACGGTACTCGGTATGTTGTATTTAAATTACTGTTAGTGTATAGTAGTGGCATGGCGTCCAGGTAATTTCACGAAAATTTTTTATACATATGTCATCCAGTAAATTTTATTCTTATCGCAAAAAAATTACTGAGGATCTTCAATGTCATCCACGGTTTTTTTCCTTAAAAATTATTAACACAATGTTTTATTGCAGGGTTTTTAGTTTTAAAAACATTAATCGGGCAGCTACGTACTCAAACCACTACTTGCGTCTGTGTTCATGTGTTCTAAAGTTTATAGGGGCATACACAAAGTCACACACACAAATACACACACATACAGGACAGTGTTCTCATTAGCCTTTCTTTCGTTCGGAAAGTAGGCTAAAAACGCAGTAAGAAAATTCTTCATGTGTCTGACATGTTATCCATGTTGAATATTTCTCTACTGTGCACTCTACTGTGGCCGTAGGTCAAACCAGGTTATAATATCCAGACCGTCTCCATTACAGCATATTTTAAGTAGCACAGAGAATATTTCAAACAGTACGCCGCTTTTATGGTTATAATTACTCCATGCAATGTTATAGTTGACTCAAGATAGAACAAATATCGCTGCTGTGAGTAAAACACCGCCTGTTAACAATTCTCTGAGACAAAAACCGGGTATGATAAAGAAAAAAGGTACGACAAACTGAGAAACTGTAACTTTTAATTAAACTCTAAATTACGTGGAGACCATATATAACGTAGTGGATAGTAGTACTGTCTGCACAGCTTCGTGTAAAACTGCATTTAACGTAGGATAGTTAGTTCAGTAGAACTCGGTTTATGTCATTCTGGTTAAATATGCATAAATATAATTTTAATGTTTGATACAGGCAACGGTGGCGTAGCCGGAACTCTCTCAGGGGAAGATGTGTATACACTCACTAAAGTGAAGGGAAGGAGGTCATCCTCTTATTAAGGTTGCTCACACACTGTTAATTGAATTGTGACCACTACTAGGAGAACCATTCTTCACAATATAATAAAATGCATCTTAGTTTACCGAATTTACACATTTTTATCACAATTAAAGGCTTATTAATAATTGTGATACTAATTGTTGACAACCCATGGAATCAAAAAGGGGGGGGGGGAGTTACATCCCCCAAACCCACTTTCCTCCTCCTTTTCCGGCTGCCATCCTGACTGACAAAGCTTCCGAGGTGAAAATTGGATTCGTTATAAGGCAATTTTCTTATAAGATGGCAATCGCATATGGTGCCTGATTTTCTGCTGGAAAGTAATAACACTCCCCCCGCCCCTTCCACTCTCAACACTACTAAAGTAGCGTGACTCCGATTTCAGTGCCTACTGAACTCACTCCTTTTTTTCGTTACAGTCAAGGAAAATTAAAAGACCGAATTTTATATAAGTTATTGATAGGCATTGTTTATATTTGTAATTATGATCGGAATTCCAAATAACTGATTAAGATTCCTCTGGGAGCTTCCTATCGTCTGTCTGGCAACTTGTGATTAGACATGAAATTAACAGCGCCCTTCGTTGTGAAGTCGGAGCTGAAAGACANTATCGTCTGTCTGGCAACTTGTGATTAGACATGAAATTAACAGCGCCCTTCGTTGTGAAGTCGGAGCTGAAAGACAGGAAGAATTATCTTTTCTGTTTGTAAGGTGAGCCTGTCACCTAGAAAACTTTGCGGTACATAGTAAACACTTCTGGCTGAAATTTCATATCGCTACATACTATTTGCTTGTAATATTTGTTTGGTCGTAGTAAACTCAAATGTTAATAAGCACTACCTGTAACGGAGCCTGAAATAATAAGTTAATTAGCCGCTGGAGTGGACGGAATCAGAGTAGTACGATGTAGAATTCTGTACTTTTGCCTTATGTAAAGCACCCGAATCTAATTAAACCGAAAAAATATTACATATGATTTTTAGCAAATGTGATTTGTCCACCATAAATATTACATTTTTATGGCGAAGCTGAGGAGCATANTATCGTCTGTCTGGCAACTTGTGATTAGACATGAAATTAACAGCGCCCTTCGTTGTGAAGTCGGAGCTGAAAGACACGAAGAATTGTCTTTTCTGTTTGTAAGGTGAGCCTGTCACCTAGGAAACTTTGCGGTACATAGTAAACACTTCTGGCTGAAATTTCATATCACTGCATACTATTTTCTTGTAATATTTGTTTGGTCGTAGTAAACTCAAATGTTAATAAGCACTACCTGTAACGGAGCCTGAAATAATAAGTTAATTAGCCGCTGGAGTGGACGGAATCAGAGTAGTACGATAGAGAATTATGTACTTTTGCCTTATGTAAAGCACCCGAATCTAATTAAACCGAAAAAAAATTACATATGATTTTTAGCAAATGTGATTTGTCCACCATAAATATTACATTTTTATGGCGAAGCTGAGGAGCATAGCACTATCTGGTTGGTAGCCCTGAACGTTAGTCTGGCTCCGTCTACTTACAGGTGCATTGGCCAATCATAGCAGCCCGCTTTACAAGTGCAATACGGACTGAAATCTCATCCACGTGTAAAAATACGTGCTGCCAGTCTGAAAGTATGGAAGATCGAAACTGCAGCTGAATTTGCCTGTCACATGCCGTTTCTCCAACAACATCTGTGGAACTTCCAAGCAGGATCACTCACGCCGAGGTAGGGACAGGATTTCAGTGCGTCTCGGAGCTAAACCCCATAAAGTAGGGAATTCATACAAGGAAGCATACATCGAGGTAGAGAGGCCATGGCTGACTTCTTAAGTGTACATATATCTAAACATGTAACAAAGAAGGGAGTCGAGGAAATTGGCATAGTCACCGTAAAAACCCTCTCGAGAGGAGTAAGTTCGACTTATTACATACTTTACTAGACCGAAAACTCTTCAGGAAAAAGAGGGGTAGAAACAATTTTCTTTATTAGTTTGTGAGAATAAATAAGCAAAGAGGAGAGGTGGGACCACGTTGTGAGTGTGCCGGATATTCACTCATTTGCAAAAAAAATTGACATCGAAGGTCGCCACATGGTATCGTCATAGCCTGTCCTGTGCCCCATTTGCGTTGAATGTGATTTCCCTGACGGCACGGCGATACGTCCAGGAAATTCTGCGATCATGTGCACTCTCCTTCCTGGTGCATGTTGTCAACCCCAATTACCAGCAAGATAATGCCCAGCCTCACACAGCACGGGTATCTCTGGCTTTCCTTCATGATGTCAACGGGCTTCCTTAGCCAGCAAGCTCCCCAGGCCACATCAAGAACGTTTGGGACCAGATTGGCCGTCAACTTCGACCAGCTGCAACTACGGCAGATGTGGAGGGTCAGTTGTGCCAGCAGTGGCAGGATCCTCAGGAGACCATCCAACGTCTATATGCCTCCATGCCCGACCGTATCGCCGCCTGTATCCGTGCTACGGGTGGTCCAACACTTAACTAAGTGCTACCTGCAATGCATGCTTGGTATGCTACAATATTTTGATTTTTTCTGTATACAAACTACCATGTCCTGTGCCTGTATCCGTTTGCGTTCTTCTGCAATAACACTTTCAGGGCAAGCTTTTTTTTTTGCAAACGAGTGTAGTTTTTTAATATCTGCATTTAATTCAGCTGTTATTATTTATTGCAGAAATATTTGATTCATTGTCCGGAGATGTTTGGCGTCAAGTAACCGGCATTACTCAGTTCTGAGTCCTGTGCTAACAAGTGGTTCAAGGCCAACTGTAATCAGTAGTCTGCGTCGTCTTTTACCCACCCGATATAACCGTATGACGTCAAAATCGACGATAAAGTTGAATTTCAGTTATAACTGTACTGTAAATAAGCTGGTTTTTCATTTCTAAGAAACACTCCTTAAAAATATCATTTATTATTAATCAAAGATAGTTGGGGAATTTACTATACAGAAAAGTGATCTTGCGCCACTTTTTATGCTGTTTACAGCGGGAATAACCCTTGCATTAATAGTGATGCCGTTGGCTACAAATAAAGGAGTGGTCTGCAAAGACCATGTTCAGTAAGGCGTCACTGAGGGCTGACCTGTGATTCGAAGCTCATAGATATAATGTGTGTCCCGTTCTCTTCAGCCTTTATCTACACAACCGTGCGAATTAAAATGTAAAATTTTAACTTCTTCCATATAAAATAACAGTGACTAACTTCTCAGTTAGTCTTGGGTGGAAATTATATTATTACGCCAAAACCCTGTCCACGACAATCCGAACTCGATCCTCGGCGGAAGCGTGGTGGACGTGACAGTGACAGGCTTCCTCTAGATGCTCCAGTCTCACGCGCCACCGCATTCCTTCGCCATTCCACGCATAACCCACTGTGAACATATTTTTTTTCAGTAATGTTCCTGGCCTGTAGTGGAAATTTTAACCTTTACGCGAATGGAAAATTGTCCATACATCAGGCTGCTACTATAGTCTGTTTGCAATATTTTTACACTTTTTTAATTAAACATTTCAAAAATCGCCGCATGTTTGTCGTGTTTGGTCGTTTCCTAAACATGGCATGTATCAGAAGCGTTTTTTACTCGTATTACCACAAACGAATCTAATATTCGGTTAAATTTAATTTTTACTTATATTTTATTTATAAATATATTTCATCTATAATTACAATGAATAAAATCAGAGATAAAACAAGTGTGTCGGTAATGCCTAGAAATAAATAGTTATTTTGTCAAATATTGTTCAACTGAGTGCGCATGCTGTGTGTTGTCCCTTCGGTGTAATTTTCTAGACTTGGAAGAATAGTCTAAAAGTAGAACTTGAGTAGGGCCTTATGAACGATGGAAGTAACCATGAATGGACTATAAACAGGATGTATCAGTACAGCTGTTACAAACTTTCAGGAGAGATAGAGTACACCTAGACGATCGGAAATCACATAGCAATGCATCGTCGGAAACGCCTTCCTGGCGCGGTAGTGACGACACAAAACAACGTCAGATCTTCGATGCGCCTGAGATGTGAGGCCTTCATCACTGCCCGTGGTCGTCATTTCGAACAGCTTCTTTGATTTTTGCTGTGCTAAGAAAATAAACATGTTTTCTCACCCTGTTCGTGTCCTTCCTTTCTTATAATTTGTGTCGTCACTATCGTGCCAGGAAGGCGTTTCCGACCATGCATTGCTATGTGATTTCCGATCGTCTAGGTGTATTCTATCTCTCCTGAAAGTTTGTAACCGCTGTACTG
>NQII01000104.1:1394721-1493466 GCA_002778355.1 Clitarchus hookeri | reverse complement strand
CTAGTCTGATATCAGCTGTCTTACAAACATCAGGGGGTGCGTCCTTACTGCTGTTGCCGAAGACTGGATGTTTGTGAGACGGCGCACATGGTGCCGGGTCGTTCTGTTGTCGCTCAGCTGCAGACTAGTCGTGGCGAGTTACAGACTGGCGAGCACGAGAAAACTCGCTTGCCCAGACGTCTGCCGCGAGCTGTGCAAAGTTGGAAACTTTCCTCATGAAACATTATTGGCTCATTGTTACCAAGTAACAAAACATATTTTAAAAAGAGTTATGTGTTCTCGTAAGGAAATACACCGGTGACAAGGAGGACATAAGCTATTTACGGAGATAAGAAAATCGGTATAGACTGTTCATAGTAAAGTAAGCACTTTTTAAATAAAGCATTGAAAAAAATCACTGCTGGTTACTGCATAGCCTAGATTTTAACATTAACATTGGTTATGTCACTCTCTGTAAAGGTGGCAATGAATAACTAAATGCGGTTCTGTATATAGCGACTTTATTGATACAGTATAATGTGTGAATTAGAGGCAAATGAAATAGTAGGTTCCTGTGTGCGTCGTGTAGGCTGGCCGGGACGAGATGCGTGTTCATGGATACGGCAGCCGGTTCCACTGAGCGTTAACCGGCTAACTTCTCATTCGTGTTGGTCCTCTCAAAGTAGGGTTGCCAACCGTCCTGTTTTCCCAGGACATGTCCTGGTTTTTGGAGTGTCCTGGTGTGTCCTGGATAGTTTTTAAGCAGCGTCCTGGGCTTTAAAGCGCCCTGATATGGTCATGTATTTTAAAATTCGCGCGCCACTTTTGCAGTCCTTATGTTACGGGCGGCCTCACGGCTCGAGTGTTCGCGCTGCCCGCACTGTTTTAAAACAAAGACGTAACGCTCTGTGATGTCTCTTTCTCTCTACTATTGTCGCGTAGTGCTTTCTCTTTGTAACCTTGCATTAGGCATACAGAGCTAGCCAGCTTACTATTCAGTTATCAACTTGTAAGTGAATAAGTGCTACACGAATATAACGTATTTAAAATATTTATTTTAAATTAGAAATACGTAAGTATTAAAACTTATTTTTGATTGTATCATTGTCTTTAATATTGTATTGTATTATTAGTATTATTTATTCCGAGAATACAAATTAGAATAGAAAGACACTTGTAATTGTCATTAAATTTTAATTTATGAGCTCGCTTTTTACTGGTATTTCTTTTGTTTCAGCTGTATCATTGTATTTATAAGTTGGTCGTTTCCTCAAAATGCCAAAAAGAAAATGCACTTTCAACGAAGTTTTAGAAAAAAGGTTTCCCTCGTTCAACCGCGGCAAGTCTGACTCTGAAGTGTATTGTTGTATTTGTGAATCCAGTATATCTCTAGCCAGCAGAGTTGCGATATATATTGAGGAGCATCAGAAAACAGCCAAACATAAGAAGAGATTACAATCCCAGGCAGGGACTTCTAAAGCCTTAGACACTTTTATAAAGAAATCTTCAACAAATGAGAAGACTGTCGCTGCTGAAGGGGCTGTAACTTACCACACGATTCAACACCATATGTATTTTAACTCTTTAGACTGTACGTTGCAGTTGAATAAAATTATGTTTAGCGATTCACAAATCGCAAAAGAAATGACGTGCAACAGAACAAAGGCAACTGCAATTGTGACTGGCGTTTTAAGCCCTAATTCTTCAATGAAGATTACATATGACTTGAAAAGAATATCGTGTGTTAGTGTCTGTTGTGACGCTATCAATCATGGGGCAACTAAATTAATTCCTGTATTGGTTCAGTATTTCGATTATCTTGGTGAAGGCATAAGTTCCAAGATATTAAACCTTGAAACAGTTCCCGATGAAACTGCTGAAACTTTGGTGAGTTTAGTAAATAATCAGCTCCAAAAATATAATATAATAGAAAAATGTGTAGAATTATCAGGAGATAATTGCAATACGAACTTTGGTGGTACAGAAAGAGCTTGAACAAACAATGTGTTTTGTAAACTGAAGGAAAAAATTAGGCAAAGACATTATACGTATTGGTTGTCCTGCTCATGNGTTAGGGGGGGGGGGTGTTGAAAATGGTAAAGGTGAAGATATGCGTGCGCAGTGCTAGTCTGATATCAGCTGTCTTACAAACATCAGGGGGTGCGTCCTTACTGCTGTTACCGAAGACTGGATGTTTGTGAGACGGCGCACATGGTGCCGGGTCGTTCTGTTGTCGCTCAGCTGCAGACCAGTCGTGGCGAGTTACAGACTGGCGAGCACGAGAAAACTCGCTTGCCCAGACGTCTGCCGGGAGCTGTGCAAAGTTGGAAACTTTCCTCATGAAACATTATTGGCTCATTGTTACCAATTAACAAAAAATATTTTAAAAAGTGTTATGTGTTCTCATAAGGAAATACACCGGTGACAAGGAGGACATAAGCTATTTACGGAGATAAGAAAATCGGTATAGACTGTTCATAGTAAAGTAAGCACTTTTTCAATAAAGTATTGAAAAAAAATCACTGCTGGTTAATTGCATAGCCTAGATTTTAACATTAACATTGGTTGCGTCACTCTCTGTAAAGGTGGCAGTGAATAACTAAATGCGGATCTGTATATAGCGACTTTATTGATACAGTATAATGTGTGAATTAGAGGCAAATGAAATAGTAGGTTCCTGTGTGCGTCGTGTAGGCTGGCCGGGACGAGATGCGTGTTCATGGATACGGCAGCCGGTTCCACTGAGCGTTAACCGGCTAACTTCTCATTCGTGTTGGTCCTCTCAAAGTAGGGTTGCCAACCGTCCTGTTTTCCCAGGACATGTCCTGGTTTTTGGAGTGTCCTGGTGTGTCCTGGATAGTTTTTAAGCAGCGTCCTGGGCTTTAAAGCTCCCTGATATGGTCATGTATTTTAAAATTCGCTCGCCACTTATGCAGTCCTTATGCTACAGGCGGCCTCCGGCTCGAGTGTTCGCNGTGTCCTGGATAGTTTGTAAGCAGCGTCCTGGCCTTTAAAGCGCCCTGATATGGTCATGTATTTTAAAATTCGCGCGCCACTTTTGCAGTCCTTATGCTACAGGCGGCCTCCGGCTCGAGTGTTCGCGCTGCCCGCACTGTTTTAAAACAAAGACGTAACGCTCTGTGATGTCTCTTTCTCTCTACTATTGTCGCGTAGTGCTTTCTCTTTGTAACCTTGCATTAGGCATACAGAGCTAGCCAGCTTGCTATTCAGTTATCAACTTGTAAGTGAATAAGTGCTACACGAATATAACGTACTTAAAATATTTATTTTAAATGAGAAATACGTAAATATTAAAACTTATTTTTGATTGTATCATTGCCTTTAATATTGTATTGTATTATTAGTATTATTTATTCCGAGAATATATATTAGAATAGAAAGACACTTGTTATTGTCATTAAATTTTAATTTATGAGCTCGCTTTTTACTGGTATTTCTTTTGTTTCAGCTGTATAATTGTATTTATATGTTGGTCGTTTCCTCAAAATGCCAAAAAGAAAATGCACTTTCAACGAAGTTTTAGAAAAAAGGTTTCCCTCGTTCAACCGCGGCAAGTCTGACTCTGAAGTGTATTGTTGTATTTGTGAATCCAGTATATCTCTAGCCAGCAGAGGTGCGATATATATTGAGGAGCATCAGAAAACAGCCAAACATAAGAAGAGATTACAATCCCAGGCAGGGACTTCTAAAGCCTTAGACACTTTTATAAAGAAATCTTCAACAAATGAGAAGACTGTCGCTGCTGAAGGGGCTGTAACTTACCACACGATTCAACACCATATGTATTTTAACTCTTTAGACTGTACGTTGCAGTTGAATAAAATTATGTTTAGCGATTCACAAATCGCAAAAGAAATGACGTGCAACAGAACAAAGGCAACTGCAATTGTGACTGGCGTTTTAAGCCCTAATTCTTCAATGAAGATTACATATGACTTGAAAAGAATATCGTGTGTTAGTGTCTGTTGTGACGCTAGCAATCATGGGGCAACTAAAATAATTCCTGTATTGGTTCAGTATTTCGATTATCTTGGTGAAGGCATAAGTTCCAAGATATTAGACCTTGAAACAGTTCCCGATGAAACTGCTTAAACTTTGGTGAGTTTAGTAAATAATCAGCTCCAAAAATATAATATAATAGAAAAATGTGTAGCATTCTCAGGAGATAATTGCAATACGAACTTTGGTGGTAGAGAAAGAGCTGGAACAAACAATGTGTTTTGTAAACTGAAGGAAAAAATTAGGCAAAGACATTATACGTATTGGTTGTCCTGCTCATGTACTCAATAATGATGTTCATCACGGATGTGGCATTCTGCCCATAGAAATGGAATTAATAATTGTAAAAATTTATAATCATATTTCTACATACACTGTTCGAACAGAAAAACTGCGACAGTTTTGCAATGATATTGGCATGGATTAAACTCAACTTCAGTCTCACTCCAAGACACGCTAGTTAGGCCTTTTTCCGGCAATTGAAAAACTTTTGAAATACCGTGAGCCGTTAAAAGAATATTTTATTAGTTTAGATAAACCCCCAAAGTACATTATGAAGTTTTTTAACAATGAGTATGCTGAGGGTTACCTGTACCTCGTCCATTCAGTAATGGCGATAATTCACACAAATATTGAAAGAGAGGCAAGAAAAGAAAACAGTGTTGTTGAAATCAGGAAAATTTTGGGTAGAGTTATTTAATTACTAGAGGAGAGGATAAGAANGGCCTTTTTCCGGCAATTGAAAAACTTTTGAAATACCGTGAGCCGTTAAAAGAATATTTTATAAGTTTAGATAAACCCCCAAAGTACATTATGAAGTTTTTTAACAATGAGTATGCTGAGAGTTACCTGTACCTCGTGCATTCAGTAATGGCGATAATTCACACAAATATTGAAAGAGAGGCAAGAAAAGAAAACAGTGTTGTTGAAATCAGGAAAATTTTGGGTAGAGTTATTTCATTACTAGAGGAGAGGATAACAAACAATTTTTGTCCTCTAAGAGTAAGAACAATTTTAAAGATGTTTCATGACGACAAAAAGAACACAAAAGTATTTTTAACTAAAATAATACATTTTTATAATGAAATCAATGACTATTTAAAAATATGAATTGAACCATTTGAGGACCTAAAAGTTTTCGACTGGATTGATCTAACAGGGTCTGATTTGCTAGATTGGAGCAACATTGAAAAATCTTTGGTTTTTTAAAAGATCATGGCATTGAAATTAACGACGAAAAATTATTTGACTAGTGGGGTTAATTTGAAAAATTTTAGCAAAAATTTGAATCCTACTCAAAAAGACGACAGCTTAAACTCCTTGTGGCTAATATATTTTAAGCAATGCATTTCCGAGGAAAAGTATGCAGAACTGCGGAAAGTGGCTGAATATGTGTTTAGTATACTGGGACATAACGCTAATGTTGAGAGAGTCTTTTCTCTCATAAATTCACAGTGGTCAAAAGAAAGAAATCTATTACTACCAACAACAGTAGCTGCAATCATAAAAACTGTCTATAACATAGGTGTGAAGTATGACCAATTTTATGATTATTTCTTAACTCAACCACAGATACTGAGGGAAATTGGTGAGGTTTGAAAGTATAATAAAAATAAATAAGTTCGTAATATTAGAATTTTATTAGATACTAACCTAAGTTTAAAGAATTTGTTACAAAACTAAAGTATTTGTTATATATTTTAATAACTCATTTTCATCTCATATAATTTTATTCAAATACTTTTACTATAAAATATGGTTATTATTACTTGAATTTAATTTAACCTATTTTCACTACATATTAATTTAACTATTGCTAATATATTACTGCGTCCTGTTTTTAAATTGAATTTTCCTAGTTTTTCTAACGTCAAATCCCAGTTTTGGAAATTTGGGGTTGGCAACCCTATCTCAAAGGCACTCAGCCATGAAGGGTGTAAACCGAAAACTTTCTCACTAACAAATTGCAGGCAGTCAACGTGATCAATCTTAACTTCTAGCTTAATAAATACGTTTTTCTACAATTTATTTACATCTTCCTCATTTCTATTAAGATATTTCTGCCACATAAATAAAATTCAAATTTTCACTAATTTGATATCAAGGGATTTTTACGGTGTCCGTGTCAACTCACCCCTCCATACAGTAGCTTAGAACAGTAATTACGGGAGGAAAACACTTCCATTGTAGCCATAAGGATCCTCGATGCCCGAGCTCTTAGCAGGTCGGCCTCCCACTACCGCGATTCGGACTCGACTCCCGGCAAAGTCAGCCCTGATTTCCACATGTGGTGGACGTTGCCGGTGGACGATGTATTTTATCGTGGTCCTCCCGCTCCTTCCGCCCATACATTACACTGTATCTCCATCACCGGGTTTCAATCTATGTCTATCTTCTGAAACGATGGGCGCCTACTGATCCCGTCACTTGGCGGATATTACTCCCTCTTTATGTCGTACCTCTCAATAAGGCATTTATTTATAACTGCGGCAATGTTGGCCTTATCCAAGGTTCAGCCTGAGAAGTATCTACTGTAGGTCCCACCTTAACGTCAGACATCCAGATCTTCCTCCAGATAAAGTTATAGAGTTGTTGACAGCCCATCGATGAAGCGAGATGGGTATGGGGCAGTGACGGAATTCATGGACGAAGGAAACGAGAATACAACGAAAAAAAATCGGCAAAAGGCAACCTTTATAATGGTTTCCGCATACGCAAAAATCCGGTTTAACCCCGCCGCATATCAAACCCCGAATCGTATTACTTTAGGCCGGAATCGCTAGCCATGGTATTATCGCTACCCCAAGTTAAGGTACGTACATTTTCCTCCGAACCTCTATTCCGATTATAGTGCACAATTACATCCACAAGACTATTTATCCGCGAATGTTTATTTTGTCTAGTGAGCATAGTTTAACGTCATATTTACCACCGAGTGTTTGTCGCACGCGGGGTGCTCGTGTCTGCCGCACGGCCAGTGATTATCACTGCCCTTGGTCCGATATAAAACTCTAATTGCTTGCGGCTAATTATGCGCATGTTTCTTTTTCTTCAGTAGCAATATATCTTGTCTTCTGAAATCAATTTCAACACAAACTCTTAACTGCACTGGAGAATGTCAGAAATTAAGTGAACTTCGTGCATCAGCCTTTCCGAACTCTAAATTAATAAGATACTGCTAATATTCTACTTTATTACTCTTATTTTGGTAAACAATACACGTTTCTTGCAACAAACCGCAAAAAAACTACCAGCAATACATTCTTATATAAAATCTGTTGGAAAACTTAAATGCTGGGTGTAAAACCCCGTGACATAGCTATAGGTTGTTCACGGTATAGCAAGCACTTTTGAAACCAACCTTTGAAAAAAAATACTGCCGATTGTGCATATATATTACCGTACACAATGGCATGCAAGATCCCAGTTAAGTTAGCAGCGAATCAAGTAAAATAGTTCTAAATCGTGACATTGTATTGCAAGCGTAATCTTTAAATGCATGGCAAATGAAGGGGGGGGGGGTTCTGTATTAGGATCGTAACAGTTGACTTCCATAGCGATGTAAATTGTATGCCAGAAGGATATAAAATGAGGAATAAAGTACTCAGCTAACCGCGAACGTCCTATATCTAAGAGTGATCTTCGTTTTACAACTGACGCTCGGGTAGAAACGTACGCTGAAGGGAGACGTGGCAGGAATGTGAGAGGAGGTGTGTTGTGTGGTCAGGTTCCTGGCGGGCCGCAACCGGAGGCGGTCGCTGGCGGCCAACGCCGTGGCGACGGAGCAGAAGGCGTCCAAGGTGCTGGGCGTGGTGTTCTTCACCTTCGTGCTGTGCTGGTCGCCCTTCTTCGTGCTCAACATCCTGTTCGCGGCGTGCCCGCTGTGCCCCGTGCCCGACCACGTCGTCGACACCTGCCTCTGGCTCGGTTACGTCTCCTCCACCATCAACCCCGCCATCTACACCGTCTTCAACAAGACGTTCCGCGCGGCCTTCATCCGCCTGCTGCGCTGCCGCTGCCACCGGACCGCGCGCCTCACCAGGTAAACTACGCCCTTCCTTGCACTGTTCTAAACTTTCGCATTTCACTTTACCATTTTACTTTACCTTTGCTTTCCAACATCTTGTTTCTTATGTAACTTGACACAATGGAGCGGCCAAAGATACAATCAAGCACTCTTGACTTTACGATTTCGAAAAGTTGAAATTTAAAGTCAAAGTCAAGCGGCCATTTTGCTGAGAGTCTAACAGAGTTTATGCGGAATGAGTGTTATTTTACTGTAGGGCGATTTTTATTTCAATGTAGGAAACCAAGCTCGTCTAAATTTAATACATGGCAAACGAATATAATTTAAAGAGGAAACATATGAACTTATATTTTTTAATAAAGTAAACAAATGAGTTTTCCGATTTTTAAATAAGCTTTTAATATAAAATTTAAGCGAATTCTTAAAGAATATGCTAAATTCATTTTTGGGTAATATGATAATCATATACATAACAAGGTAAACATTTTGCAAAGCTCGCAGAACCGATTTTCAACTGTCTGAACTTTGACTTTACAAATTGTATTGTGTATTGGTGGTTCCGTCAAAGGATAGGAAATGTAAAGTTAAATTCCAAAGTTTTCTATTGTATAAAGGCCTTAACTGTCAGCAGTTTATGCCCGGTTCACACCATACACAAGATATGGGGTAGAGCGCTTATTCGTCTTGTGCGCATGTACCCAACATTGACCTACCCAAAAAAACACAACTTTCAAAGTCACATGGTCAACAATGATAAACATGTTTGTTTATACGTTAATTTTTTTATGAGAAACACTGTTATATCAATAAAATACTTTTGCCAATTTGAATTTAATCGAACTGCATTACAAAATGGTTAGAGGAAGTACATAAATATCTCAAATCACTGGTTTACTTAACAGAATACTAACCTCGAATCCTATCCACGCCGTTTTTACATGTCGTATTGGCAGAAAAGCAGTTCATTGTTGGGACACGAAGATTGGTTGTGCGCAAACAGCGAGATCGGTCTACCTCAACAATGGTTCACGCGTACGTCAATCATGCCGTACACACAGCGGAAAACTAGGCTTGCGTTCCAAAACGTTACTCCGAGAGTAAAGTAACAGAGAGTAAAGGTGGATCTTTATAGTCCGTCGCATCCGTCAGTAGTCCGTCCGTCTGGCAGTCATTCATCGACTTTTTCGTCCGTCAGTTGAAAGCGATTCACAACAATCCGTCGACCGTCAATCGTTCTGTACGGCAAAACTTCAGTGCAGCAACTTAACATCGCGATCTTTCTTTAGTTGAAGAAGATATATTTTGGTTGGAATTACATTATCACAAAATAAATTTTTGGGGAATTAATTTTTTCTCGTCATAAAAATTTAAACTGTATTTTTCTACATTCGAAATTCCTGAATTCACCACCAAAGATGAATAAACACATATCGGCAGCCTTGTATTTTATTTCAAAGTGCGTATTCAAGTCAAAGGAATGTCGTCAAACGGCGGTGGCTCATCCGTACGTCAGTCGAAAGTTAAATTTTGGTAAATATATTACGGATTGAAAGATAGAAAACAAGGTGTCATGCGATTGGTTGAAGATCACGTGGCCGCCGGACGGACGAATGACATATCTGATGGACTATTGTGAACCCAGCCTAACAGATGAGGAAAACGAGAGTAAATGTAGTTTTAGAACGAGCATAATGTAAATAGCATGCTGTGTTTATAGAGTTATAATCAAGCAATTAAGGTAAAATCCAAAATACGTTGATCACTTCCCCCAAATTCTTTCTTTTCAAAAAAAAATTGTTATATACATAAACAGTTTTAATCATAAACATGACGTCTGAAAATGCAACATTTATACAAGTAAGCTTTAAGAAAAAATGCAAATTTGTTCGCTTGTAATTTGTAATTTTCCAGAAGGGCAAAATGCTCAGTGTAATTACTCCACAGTTTTAGGACACTGCCAAGAGCGAGTAAAATATTTGCTCGAAGCTTTTTGAGACGGCCAAAGAGAGAAGTTTACTCGTAGAGTAACGTTTTGGAACGCCGCCCATAATAACCAATCAGAAACCATCCTCGTTTTCCTCATGAGCCATATCGAAAAGATTATCTCGCGGCAATATTTCTGCTCGCGGAAATAGCAGACTTCGACAATATTTCCCATAAGTCAGTTGGTTCAGATATTTCATTTCACTAATTTATTGTATTACAAGCGTGTATTGATATAATAGTAGTATATTGTAGTTCAATTGATGTATTTATAACGAAATACGAGAACGTAAACTTTCATTTTTTCGAAACTCATTTTTTTTTAATGTACTTTGTAAATGAACCAATAGGTAGTACTCGAAGTGTAAATTTTATTTGAAATAACATGACAGCGTCTAGTTTGTTGTCCATCACTTATTTTGGAATATTCGCATTAAAATAACGAGTGAGACAGCGTGGTCGTAAACATTCTACAACCAAACAGCATAATGGTAGCGCAGAAAAGTCTACTAATATGTGAACAACCCATAGGTTATGTTCACTCTGTTCGGCGTGATGGCGTAACTGTTAATGAAGTTTTATCCTTCCGCCACCTCTAAAGAGTGCAGGTCACCAAAAAAGTCATGATTTGATACTTGTATGTAACACCGTTAAACTTGTAGACATTGCTTATAAGTGTTCTTTCCTTACACAACAAAGATTTTAGATTGCATATTTTCTGCATCATGGTATGTCAAAATCACCATTTTAGTTAGTGTTATAGGGACATAAAAATAAAATAAAAGACATAATTCACATAAAATTTTATAAGGGCAACTGAAAGGCCACGTCTTAATTCATTTATAATTCATGCTTAGCAAAACTTATTTTACAAAACGTCTAGAAAGCTATAAATAAAAAATATGCGAATACTTGCATTTTTCTAGCAATTTTTAAAAATTGCTGGAAATATTTCATACTGTGATTTTTGATCCCTTGAAGTAACTGACAGTAGCTAATTTCAATGTTAACTATCTCATTTCGGTAAGTGAGCTACATTTTATTACTTGAACGTCCCGAAAACACTCAAAACTGTGATTTTGACAGGCTATTGTGTGAAAAATATGATATCTAAAAAAACTTTGATGCGGAGAATTAGTACTTATTAGTAATTTCGACAAGATGAACAGCATTTCGAACAAATATAAAATAATGGAAATATTTTTCTTACCAGCGCCCTTCAGGTAGAAAAATCCAATTCGTCTTGTAATGTTATTTTTTTTTTTACACATTTTCGTATGCCAACTTCCTGACCAGACATTAAATATCAAAGCTTGACGTGGCGTAAAGGACTACTTAACTGAACTTTTAAAGTGTATATCCGTATTACCCCATGTGGGGCGAAAATTATGAAATAATGAGGGAACCTATGATTGCCGTTATATGTAGATCTGAAACGAGTAATGGGACAAAATGAAGTTGAATTTATAAATAACTGTTAAGATGTTTCCTGCGCCTTGATAAACTTGATTTTTAAGTATTGAAACTGGAAATTACGTTAAGAAGGAAGAAGGAAACTGAAATATACGTAAATCTAAGGTGGTGGGGATTTGTCCCCCTTAATGGGGAGAGTTGGACGCTGCCTTGAATTTATACAGAATATTCGGAAGTTAAACGCCCAAACTACGGGAGGTGATCCCTTATAAAAAATAAAGTCAAAAATATACGGGACACCATATACCTAAACAGAATATTAAAAGAGACGTAAGCCTACAAAGATTGAGTTTTGAAAACGTATTTTTGCCGAATGCCGATAACATATAAAGTATAATACTTTATAGTTTAAAGCAATTGCGACGTGAAAAAACGTCGAGTATTTAGATAGCATGGTATTTACACTATTTTATCCACCAAATTCCGTATTTCCCAGTAGCGGCATCCGGCGGCAAATAATATGAACATTTCGAATATCTAATAACAACACATTTCACTTAATACCACTTTTGTATCCTACAACTCACAGCACTGTTGTTCGCATTTATAAGTTACATATTTATACCACTTTCAACGTTAACCTAAATATTGCAGGTGATTCGTGTACGTAAATTGGCAATATCATTTGGTAATTTGCTCCACCTGTCACTCTTCTTTAAGATAAATCCACTATTGTTTGTTCCCTTTATATAATTCCTTTGCGATAAATCAGATTGTCTTTTCGCTGTGTTCAGAATATAATGTTTACTAAAAATATTCATACAACAACTTTTTACCTCATAATCTTTGTTTATGTTAACAAACTTAAATATATCTACACAAGATTATTACAACATGACGAAACATATCAAGTCACATAAAAATTAGTATGCAACGGCTGCTACAAAATCTACACGATAGTAAAACTTAAAATGTGACCGCTAAAAATGTATTCACATAGTCATGGTTCAACAGCAAATGGTATATATTTTACATTAACGTGGCTCGAAGTTAAAGTATTAACATGAGTAGAGTAGTGTTGGCGTACAGATAACTTGATAGCACGCTATACAAGTACATTATCTTAGTACTAGCCGAAATGGGGCGTCGAAAGGGTGAATTGTCTGAAGCAGTGAAATAGTGCATAGAATCATTGTTTAAACACTGTAATAGATAACGAAAATCGCTACCACGGTTCATTATATTTTCTCTGCAGTAGTACATAGTATGCAAGTACAATAACACAGGAAGTACAGAAAACAAGAAGAGATCAGGATGCCGAAAGGTATTATCTGCAAGAGATGAACGTGATATGCTCCGACAAGTGAGGGAACATCCACGAATCAGAGCTCGAACCATCGCCAATGACCTCCAGACACAGAGAAGGAAATTAATCTGTACAGAAACAATCTACAACAGAATCCATAATGCTGGGTACAAGGCACGGATTCCACGACAGAAGCCCTACATCAGTCAGGTCAAGAGGAAGAAAAGATTGGATATTGCTCATGAACATGGCGATATTGTTTAATTTTGAACAAGTTAACGAACCGAAGCACACGGCATGAAAAACTACAATCGTTGCTATATAACGTCTGAGAATCACTGAAAACACCTTTCTCAGTTTCCGGACATATATCCCATAGAAAATATGTAAACCCTATTGGACAGACAAGTAAAAAAAANTTCTCAGTTTCCGGACATATATCCCATAGAAAATATGTAAACCCTATTGGACAGACAAGTAAAAAAAAAAAAAAAAATCACCTCATTACAAAATTTGAAGAAGAATGGAACAATGTAAGTGAAGGTACAACCAAGAAAGTTGTACACCAAAGAGCCAAAAAAACTGGTACACCTGCTTATATCGTGTAGGGCCCCCACGAACACGTATAAGTGCCGCAAGAAGACGTGGCATGGACTCGATTAATGTCTGAAGGTATGCAGGAGGCAATTCACACTATGAATCCTGCAGGGCAGTCCACAAATCCATAGAAGTGCGAGGCGGTGGAGTTCTCTTCTGAACAGCACGTTGCAAGGTATCCCAGATATGCTCAATAATGTACGTGTTTGGTGATTTAGGTGGCCAATGGAAGTGTAGAATAGTATTCCTGGAGCCACTCGGTAGCAACTCTCGACGTGTGGGGTGTAGCATTGTCCTGCTGGAATTGTCCACGTCTGTCGGAATGCACAATGGATATGAATGGGTGCAGGTGATTGGACAGGATGCTTACGTATCTGTCACACATCAGAGTCGTATATAGACGTATCAGGGGTCCCATTTCACGCCAACTGCACACGCTCCATACCATTACAGAGCCTCCACCAGCTTGAACAGTCCCCTGTTGACATGTAGGGTCCATGTATTCATGAGGATGTCTCCATACCCGTACACGTATATCCGCCCGATACAATTGGAAACGAGACTCGTCAGACCAGGCAACGTGTTTCCAGTCATCAACAGTCCAATGGCGGGGTTGGCGGGCTCAGGCGAGGCGTAAAGATTTCTGTCGTGCAGTCAACAACGGTAAAAAAGAGGGCCTTCGGTTTCGATAGCCCATATCAATGATGGTCCGTTGAATAGATCGCACGCTGGCACTTGTTGATGCCCCAGCATTGAAATCTGCGCCAATTTGAGAAAGGGTTGCACGTCTGTCACGTTTAATAATTCTCGTCAGTCATCGTTTGTCCCGTTCGTTCACGATCTTTTTCCGGCTGCAGCGATGTCAAAGATTTGATGTTTTATTGAATTCCTGATATTCATGGTACACTTTTGAAATGGTTGTACCCGAAAATCCAAATTTTATCGCTACCTCGGAGATGATATGTTCAATATCTCGTGCGCCGACTATAACACAGCGTTCAAACTCACTTAAATCTTGATAACCTGCCATTGTAGCAGCAGTAACCGATCTAGCAACTTTGCCAGACGCTTTTTGTCTTATATAGGCTCTGCCAACCGCATCGCGTTACTCTGATTGGTTCCATACCTCTGTTGTTTGCATACGCACCCCTATACCAGTTTTTTTGGCTCTCCAATGCAATAATCACTGCCTGGGAGACCGCATGTTATAATCAATGTCAATGGTATCCACGCTAAATATTAAACCTTAGTTGTGTACTGGTTATGGACACCAATTTCCCTTTAACCATGACTAAATGAATACTTTTTTGCCAATTAATTTTAAGTTTTATTATTCTGAAAGATTTTTTACTGGCAGTCGCAGATTATTTTTGCTGTGGATATATATGTTTCATCATGATGTAATTAATGTGTGGATATGTAAAGGTGCTGTGTGAATACTTTTCGTGATCACTGTATTTCCAGCACTGCTGTACTGTTCAAGCTATGTGGGTGTAATTTTCGTGTTTAAGATGTGGTCGTAAGTATTAATTAATTATATGGATAAGTCATACAAACATAAGAACATGAAGTTTCCTTTCAAACAGTTTGAATTAGTAACCAAAAACAAATGCTCCTTGTTTAGACCTTTGCCTTATCAGAAGCTACGATATAAATTGTGCATTATTATAATGCTCTTCTCGTTGGTTTTGACGTTCAGTAGTGATTTCTGATTTGTCAGCTAGTAGCACGTATAGGATATATTTCTGCTGTTTTCCACCGCAAGTATATTTTCCAATATTTGTACCAGTGCATTAGAAAGCGGAGCAGGTATCTTAGTGAATCACTGCTGTTCTCCGATTTACCAAATCCTGCGTCGTATCAGAAAGTTAAAAATGACTGCACAGCCATAGGTAATCTCTTGAGAGCTACGTAACGCAATAAGGCCAGTGGGGAGTGTGCGGGCATGAGCAAACGAACCCGAGCTTGCCAGAAAAAATATTTTTCTGTTTGTATTATCTCAACACTCCAGCTTCATTCCCCACTGACAGGGCCTGCGCTTTCTCACGATATTTTGGAGAAGCAAGCTGACCTGGCGTGAACTCTGAATGCTTTGCGCCTACTTCAAGTTGCTCTTTTTATTGTAATTTCAATGTAGTTATAGGCTGTTCACGGTTAAGTGAGAACTTTTGAGGGCCTAGTTACTTTTTTATCCTTCCACCGCATTTTATAAATAAATATTGCCATGTAAGTAATAAGCACAGTGCATATATTTCACCGGACTTTACAGTTAACGTCTAAGGCTACAAAAGGAATATATTTACTGACTATTATTCGAAATAAGAGGGCTTCAAAAGTCCTCACTTTACCGTGAATAGCCTAAACATGTCACTTACGTTCTTTAAATACTGACCTACAGTTTTTGTACATTAGCCCATTCATCCCCATTATACACAATTGTGTACATAACTCATTTGAAGGTTATTTCTAGCCAGTACTCTACACTGCAAGGTTTAAGNGCCCATTATACACAATTGTGTACATAACTCATTTGAAGGTTATTTCTAGCCAGTACTCTACACTGCAAGGTTTAAGGTGACATATCAGACGCCATATTTGCTTGTAATTTGCGTGCAGAGCTATCTACCTGAAGCGAGGGCAGATACAAGCGAAATTGCACGCACGCAGTTCACGAGTTTTCCGCTAGGTAACACTATCATCACGTAAATGGGGCAGAAGACGCAAAACGTAACAAAAAAAAGGTGTAGCACGGAGCTATGCGCTGTTGCCAGTCCTCTTACAAACATACTCCCGAACGGCCGGCGCGGCGGTGGTCCTCGGCTCGCACCATATAGTATTAAATAAATTTGTCGCGCTGGTCATTTATGTATCAAAACTTTCAAACCCCGTGTAAACCAGTATAAAATAGTGACATTACCCTTTTCGCAATTAGAAATTTCTTTAATTCTAATAAAGTAAATTTTTTAAGTTTACTTATATAATTGTATACACCTGTTGTACCTTCATACGAAATAACACATACGGAGGTAGTTATAACTAATCCAAAATCTAAATATATAGCATATTTAACGTAACTTGTTATATTCACAAATGTGTGTGTGTATATATATATGTATATATATACATACATGCATACATACATACATACACACACTTGCAGTTCTTAAACTACAACAAAGTAATGTAATTATTTTTGTGAAGTGATATCGCAAATTGAGATGTCTGGTTCGAACACGGCTACTATATTGACATTAACGCACTTAGTTATACGGTTTTTTACAATGTAGGAATGTTGGATATGCATCACAAGATACAACTTGTGTACAAAACGTTTTATATGTTTTACATTTCTGAAATAAATTGTTTTATTTTACAGTAAATGGACAAGAAATAATTCGATTTCCTTTAACGATTTATATAAACTAACTACGTTGGCTTGCAGGTAACTTCTAAATAGACCTTTTTTTTATTACCACTGCATGCCCTTCGATCGCATGTAAAAATATACATCATTTTGGACATCCACTGAAGAGTACTCTTGTACGACGTAGCTTATGTGACACCGAGACACTAAACTGTGATACATTTTTGTAAGTTTTATGGTGTATATAACGAAACGAAACCAGTCTGATTTCCCGTCAGTTTAAGCAGTGCACTTTTATTTGGCCGCTATGATTTCGCATAATTTACAGTCTCACAGTCAATATTTCTGTATGCACGCTAAGGGGTGTTTATGTGAGTGTATATACAATTCGGGGTAGTGATTTCTTTTTAAAAGTTTATTTTTATCAANCACGCTAAGGGGTGTTTATGTGAGTGTATATACAATTCGGGGTAGTGATTTCTTTTTAAAAGTTTATTTTTATCAATGCTCAGTTAATCGCAAACTAGCCACAGTTAAACATTTCTTCTACGTCAATACAAAAGTTTTTCAGCGTCTCAAAACAAAGTAACATCGGATTAACGGGTCTTATTAATTATCATCAAAGTTCGAATAAATTTACAAGCGCAAGGAGTGTTACCTGGGGTAAATGCATAACTGTATGTAGTGAAGTCGAAGTGACAGCTAAAGTTAAATACTATCGCGTGCAAAACATTTATTCACTTGTTAAGTTTTCACACAGCATTATTATCTATAAAGTTTGTAATTTGAAGATATTTGCTACGACTCGAATACAAATCTACTATGNCGCCGACTATAACACCACGTTCAAACTCACTTAAATCTTGATAGCCTGCCATTTTAGCAGCAGTAACCGATCTAGCAACTTTGCCAGACGCTTTTTGTCTTATATAGGCTCTGCCAACCGCATCGCCTTACTCTGATTGGTTCCATACCTCTGTTGTTTGCATACGCACCCCTATACCAGTTTTTTTGGCTCTCCAGTGCAATAATCACTGCCTGGGAGACCGCATGTTATAATCAATGGCAATGGTATCCACGCTAAATATTAAACCTTCGTTGTGTACTGGTTATGGACACAAATTTCCCTTGAACCATGACTAAATGAATACTTTTTTGCCAATTAATTTTAAGTTTTATTATTCCGAAAGACTTTTTACTGGCAGTCGCAGATTACTTTTGCTGTGGATATATATGTTTCATCATGATGTAATTAATGTGTGGATATGTAAAGGTGCTGTATGAATACTTTTTGTGATCACTGTATTTCCAGCACTGCTGTACTGTTCAAACTATGTGGGTGTAATTTTCGTGTTTAAGATGTGGTCGTAAGTATTAATTAATTATATGGATAAGTCATATAAATATAAGAACATGAAGTTTCCTTTCAAACAGTTTGAATTAGTAACCAAAAACAAATGCTCCTTGTTTACACCTTTACCTTATCAGAAGCTACGATATAAATTGTGCATTATTATAATGCTCATCTCGTTGGTTTTGACGTTCAGTAGTGATTTCTGATTTGTCAGCTAGTAGCACGTATAGGATATATTTCTGCTGTTTTCCAGCGCAAGTATATTTTCCAATATTTGTACTAGTGCATTAGAAAGCGGAGCAGGTATCTTAGTGAATCACTGCTGTTCTCCGATTTACTAAATCCTGCGTCGTATCAGAAAGTTAAAAATGACTGCACAGCCATAGGTAATCTCTTGAGAGCTAGGTAACGCAATAAGGCCAGTGGGGAGTGTGCGGGCATGAGCAAACGAACCCGAGCTTGCCAGAAAAAATATTTTTCTGTTTGTATTATCTCAACACTCCAGCTTCATTCCCCACTGACAGGGCCTGCGCTTTCTCACGATATTTTGGAGAAGCAAGCTGACCTGGCGTGAACTCTGAATGCTTTGCGCCTACTTCAAGTTGCTCTTTTTATTGTAATTTCAATGTAGTTATAGGCTGTTCACGGTTAAGTGAGAACTTTTGAGGGCCTAGTTACTTTTTTATCCTTCCACCGCATTTTAAAATAAATATTGCCATGTAAGTAATAAGCACAGTGCATATATTTCACCGGACTTTACAGTTAACGTCTAGGGCTACAAAAGGAATGTATTTACTGACTATTATTCCAAATGAGAGGGCTTCAAAAGTCCTCACTTTACCGTGAATAGCCTATACATGTCACTTACGTTCTTTAAATACTGACCTACAGTTTTTGTACACTAGCCCATTCATCCCCATTATACACAATTGTGTACATAACTCATTTGAAGGTTATTTCTAGCCAGTACTCTACACTGCAAGGTTTAAGGTGACATATCAGACGCCATATTTGCTTGTAATTTGCGTGCAGAGCTATCTACCTGAAGCGAGGGCAGATACAAGCGAAATTGCACGCACGCAGTTCACGAGTTTTCCGCTAGGTAACACTATCATCACGTAAATGGGGCAGAAGACGCAAAACGTAACAAAAAAAAGGTGTAGCACGGAGCTATGCGCTGTTGCCAGTCCTCTTACAAACATACTCCCGAACGGCCGGTGCGGCGGTGGTTCCTCGGCTCGCACCATATAGTATTAAATAAATTTGTCGCGCTGGCCATTTATGTATCAAAACTTTCAAACCCCGTGTAAACTAGTATAAAATAGTGACATGGCCCTTTTCGCAATTATAAATTTCTTTAATTCTAATAAAGTAAGTTTTTTAAGTTTACTTATATAATTGTATACACCTGTTGTACCTTCATACGAAATAACACATACGGAGGTAGTTATAACTAATCCAAAATCTAAATATATAGCATTTTTAACGTAACCTGTTATATTCACAAATGTGTGTGTGTATATATGTATATATATACATACATACATACACACACTTGCAGTTCTTAAACTACAACAAAGTAATGTAATTATTTTTGCGAAGTGATATCGCAAATTGAGATGTCTGGTTCGAACACGGCTACTATATTGACATTAACGCACTTAGTTATACGGTTTTTTACAATGTAGGAATGTTGGATATGCATCACAAGATACAACTTGTGTACAAAACGGTTTTATATGTTTCACATTTCTGAAAGAAATGGTTTTATTTTACAGTAAATTGACAAGAAATAATTCGATTTCCTTTAACGATTTATATAAACTAACTACGTTGGCTTGCAGGTAACTTCTAAACAGATCTTTTTTTTATTACCACTGCATGCCCTTCAATCGCATGTAAAAATAAACATCATTTTGGACATCCACTGAACAGTACTCTTGTATGACGTAGCTTATGTGACACCGAGACACTAAACTGTGATACATTTTTGTAAGTTTTATGGTGTATAAAATGAAACGAAACCGATTTGATTTCCCGCCAGCTTGAGCAGTGCACTTTTATTTGGCCACTAAGATTTCGCATAATTTACAGTCTCACAGTCAATATTTCTGTATGCACGCTAAGGGGTGTTTATGTGAGTGTATATACAATTCGGGGTAGTGATTTCTTTTTAAAAGTTTATTTTTATCAATGCTCAGTTAATCGCAAACTAGCCACAGTTAAACATTTCTTCTACGTCAATACAAAAGTTTTTCAGCGTCTCAAAACAAAGTAACATCGGATTAACGGGTCTTATTAATTATCATCAAAGTTCGAATAAATTTACAAGCGCAAGGAGTGTTACCTGGGGTAAATGCATAACTGTATGTAGTGAAGTCGAAGTGACAGCTAAAGTTAAATACTATCGCGTGCAAAACATTTATTCACTTGTTAAGTTTTCACACAGCATTATTATCTATAAAGTTTGTAATTTGAAGATATTTGCTACGACTCGAATACAAATCTACTATGCAGCTGGTCTAATGTCCGTCTACAGCTAACAGTAGTGCGGTATTTATACGATGAAGTATCCTAAATCCTAACTGGGATTCAGTTAACAGATTATATTTGCTTACTTGTTAATAGATTGGTCAATAGGAAGTTTAACCACCTTTGACATTTCTGGAAAAATTTCGGAGAGTTACATTTATTTTTAGGCGGTGGGGATAATGAATAAAGCGGAAGATGTAGAAACGTCATAAAACAAAAACTTTTGTGCAGGGAGAAATGTTTTAAATAGTGAGTGTTTTGGGTTTATACATGGGCTGTCCNGTCATAAAACAAAAACTTTTGTGCAGGGAGAAATGTTTTAAATAGTGAGTGTTTTGGGTTTATACATGGGCTGTCCCAGAAAACGATGTACACTGTGCAACTGATACTGATAGCGAAGTTAACATAGCGTTGTCCCTACCACACCACCACCTCTCATTTTCATATCCTGTGCACGGACCTGTATGTATGTGTGAGTGAATGTATGTGTATTTATGCGTGTGAATGTGTGTGTATTGATATGCTGGAATGTATGTGTATTGATTGTTGGAATGTGTGTGTATGTATGTATGTGAATGTTTGCATATGTATGTGTATGCGTGTATGTATAAATGCATATATGTATGGGGTGAAGTCTAGTCTTCCATTCAAAATCGAGTGACGTTCAGTAATTGAATATAGTGTATACAAAGACTGCTGTTTCCACATGATACAAGCAAGGACGATGTATTATACTTCACCCGACGTGTGTGATCCTTCATTATGACACTTGAAAACTTATGGTATTGAACCTGCAAGTGTAACTATTTTTAAGCATACTTTCGGAAGGAAAGAAAGGCTTATAAGATCACTTTCCTGTCTGTGTGTCTGTGTATGTGGCTGTGTGTGCCTACGTGTGTCCCCCCCTTTATCAAATTTTTGAACGCGTCGACCGAATTTAACTAAACTTAATTATATTTAGAACATAATTAGTAAGTAAATCTGAAATGTATAGTTTCCAACAACGCCAAGCTCTTACTTTCAAAATGGCTGTCATTTTATTATTTCGGGTTGTATGTCATATCTCGGGAACCATTCGATCGATTGAAACTAAATTTTTTTTGCAGGCATAGCATTATGTAAGCACAAAATTTTGAAGTGGACGTTGTTGTTAGACTGCAATTTTGGAATATAGCATAAAATATAAATTTTATATTGTGTCTCGAAAACTATCAAAGCAATTCTCACCCAATTTAGCATGTAAGTCATACTATATCAGGTCAGGTAAACGTAATTAATCGAACTTGCTTAGATACTTATTTTCAAAATAACCGTCATACAAATATTTAAGGTTTATTTGGTATATCAACTATACTATTTAAAAAATGTCAACCAAATTTTGTATGCCACTTTGTCAGCCATATGAATCTATAGTTTTTATGTCATATCTCCGTAAATAATAAGCTGATTCATACCAAATTGGGTAGACAAGTAGTATTGCGACAGATGATGTTCAATTATAGGTTTCAGGGATCTCAGACGCTTATTTTCAATATGGCTGCCATATATTTATCTTAGCTTAGAATGTTATATCTTCGAAATCACGTAATCTATTCCAAATTATTTGTAAGCTGGCACTAGATATTACAACTATGAAATGTGTCTACACGGAGCATCATTTGTCCGTCGTTTTTTAAGATAGCCCTACATGAATAAATTAATTTTTATGTAATATCTCGGGAAATAATTGACTTATTCCAACCGAATTGGGCAAACAGTTTGCACTGCAGCAGGTGGCGTAAACTGATATGTTTTAAGTAAGTCAGGTACTTATTTTCAATATGGTGACTGTATAAATACTTCAGCTAAGTAGCTTTTATTAACGAACCAATTTCTAACTTAACTTTGTATGCTGCCATTATCAATTACAATCATAAAAATTGTCTATACAGAGCTTCATTTCTCTGCCAGTTTGTAAGTTAGCCCTACAATAAATATTAAGTTTTTGTCATGTCTCGGGAAACAATTAACCCATTCGTTCCAAAATTTGGCGAATAATTGGTATTGTGGTAGGTCATATAACTATATGTATTTTTTCAGTGTGACACACATGTTCCAAATGGTGGCTTCAAATTAATTTTAGGCTAGTGTGCTGTGTCTACGAATTTATACAATCTATTTTAGCTTTACTGTCTATACTGGTGGTATACAATCATCGAATATGGTAATACATTACATTTTGTCCTCCATTTGTAAAGATCGTCATATAAAATACATGGTGGTTTTATGTCATATATCAAGGCCTAATCAACCGATATTTCCCTAATTATTCACACATGTAGCGCTATGGCAATTTAATCTTAAGTTTATCAAGTGGTTCAGTCAATTATTTTCAAAATGATGGCCCCGTAAATATTTTAGGTTAATGAACCCTGTCGTTCGAAACATTATAGACTATTTAAAATCGAAGTTGTTGCTCGAATCGAACCTTCGTAATTCAGTTGATTGCACACTAACTTATGTTACAAGGATTTCTGGGTTCGAGTCCCGGGTAAGGCACGTGTGTATTTGTAATTGTCTCACTACTGTTGCATATGTTTCTGGTTNTTCTGGGTTCGAGTCCCGGGTAAGGCACGTGTGTATTTGTAATTGTCTCACTACTGTTGCATATGTTTCTGGTTTCTCCTCGAATGATATTGCTTTCAACGAGACGACAAGTCCTACCTACCAACTCAGCTTTTAATAAATTGTTTAAGAATTTATTCCGCCCGTGTTGAGGAAATTAGGCTAATTATTTATATAAATTACTTCTTATTTATTTTGTCTATGAATCCAGCGATAATTTACTTGCACTTCTTAAACTACGACAAAATAATATAATGATTCTCGCAAAGTGATATCGCAACTTACGATGTCTAGTTCGAATACGGAATCTACATTTATTTTAATATACGTAGTATTTACATTAATATACCTCACAATTACTTGCTTATGTCAAGAGTTTGTCAAAATATCAGGCCTAAAAATGTGCAGTGTGTGAGACAATATAGACATGTTCTGAAAACGCGAACCTAATTTACGATTTCTTACGCATGCTTTCAATGCCTAATGAGTAGGGTCACATAATTTTTGTGAAAATAATCCCTCGCAACCTACAGTTCAATATCATATGTGTGCAACTTCAGCGTTCCTTTGTTTATCAGACATTTGTCTTGATAAGAAAACCTTTCTCACTAGATCAAGCCAATCACATTTAGGTAACTCTAGGAGTTAACATCTATAATTCGCTGGCAGACGCTTAAAACCAGCACCAGTTAAAATCATCCAGTTATGAAAGAGAATCTGAGTTTGTCTTTTGGAAATACAGCAAATCACAAAATTTTTTTCGAAAAAACTGGCGTCTACACTAATTAGTAAACACATCCATTGGACCGATTAAACATTTCAAGCAATGTACTGTACTTACATACAATGAAATATGGGATGTTAGTTTTCCTTTCACGCTTTGTTACAGTTGGGTTTTTGTAATTATTTAATTTATAATATTTCAACACATAACATAAAGAATATATCCGTCTAAAGAGTTATTAGCAAATCTGAGTATCAACAATGTGGTAAACTTATAGGTTCCTATCAAGGCTCACATTCGTGATTTAAAATCCACTTGGAAATTATTTCATGTTTTAAAATAGTCTTGAAAACACTAATGTGTACTTGACTTACAATATTCTTAAAGCAAATTTCGTAATTAATTCTGTGTGAAGGCTGTTTCGAGTGTATTGATTCAGTGGCGTAGCCAGAAATTTCTCAAACTAAAGGTGTCACTGGCTGAAGGAAGGGAGGGAGGTTATACTGGCATGAGCGGTGCTGACGCATGTGTTAATACCAGAGTGTCCNGTCACTGGCTGAAGGAAGGGAGGGAGGTTATACTGGCATGAGCGGTGCTGACGCATGTGTTAATACCAGAGTGTCCTCTGAAATTCCATTTTGGAATTCCATGAATTTTTGTTCTGTTTTCCAGACAGAATCTTACCATTTTATCTTAGCTGTTTTCAGAACCGATACCTCTAAATACCATATTTTTCCACCGCTGACAGAAAAAAAATACTATTGGTAAAGTTTAATTAAATTATACTACAACAGACCAATCCAGTTCTGCCAACATTATATTCAGTTCATCGACATTTCTCGCGATACATGCTATAACTTCACTGGAGTGCCCATTATGAATACGCAAATGCTTTATTTTATACGCGTAGGGCCTATGGCACTTGGCAAAGATGTATTATTGCTAGTTCGCAAACTTAAATATAGAAATTATAAAACGCATGTGCTCATAGTTACATCATCCTGTATACTCTCAACTACAACTTTCGCAGAGTAGCATTTATTTACATTTACCCTGTCCCAGGTGGAAATTCTCTGACATTTCCCTTACATTTCCCCGTCACATGAAATTCCCTTACTTTTCCCTGTTTTCCCTGTGGGTAGACATCCCGAATTATAAGAACAAAAGTTACTTCACAATATAATAACATGCATCATAGTTTACAGCGATTATGATATTATCAAAATAAAAGGCCTATTAATAATTGTAATTCTAATAGTTTACATCCGTATGGTGAAAAAGGNGATTATGATATTATCAAAATAAAAGGCCTATTAATAATTGTAATTCTAATAGTTTACATCCGTATGGTGAAAAAGGGGGAGGAGTTTACAACAACCATATTCCTCTCTCTGGCTACGCCGCTGGTGTTGGTGTACATATGTATGCAGGGTCAAATATATGAAAGTATATTTCCTGTTTGTCATCATTTAAAAGCAATTCTGCTTTGCAGGTTTGTGATATATCGTAAAAATACTGAATTCCGTTAGACATAAAATATAAATACAGTCATTCAGTTTGCAAACTCTGCCAGAACATTGTGACTTCAAATAAAGTTTAGAAAAGTCCAATTTACAATTTCAAAAGAGCGGGAATATTGCTTCACAATACACCACCACGATTTTTCTGACATGACAGCGTTAGTTTCTATAAATAAGGGAGAATTTTAATAATAGGTAACAAATACAAATAACACTAAGTAGCAAATAAAAAATGTTGGCTCTACGTATCAGTACTTCTTCTGTATTTTCTTGTCAATGCGTAGTCATTTTCTTTAACAAGTTACAGAAATCACATATAAGGTGCAATTTTGTAGAGCACGAACGTAATCTGAAACTAATATTAGCTAACAGGTTTTCAACTAGTTTTGTTTAATGACCGAGTGCTGCTCGTTTTATTTTATTCATTGCCTCGTTTGAATACGTAAATAACGTTATGTGAATCGGCTGAGATGCATATTGCAAATTAAAAGTAAATATTTCGCCTTGAAGACTGTGATAATACATCAGCATAACTTGCCGAGAAAAAACAAAGACATGTATCGTACTGAAAGAAAACGTAAATATATAAATAGCTGACTCTGCTAATGCCAGCATCCTATCGCCCGAGGCCCGAGGCTAGTACTAGCACTTTATTTTCTCTATGGTCCGAGGCCCGTGGCAGTTGACACTCGAAAGCGAGCTGGCAACGCCGTTCGAAGACATAACGAGCACTGTCCTTGTAGTTACGTTGTGTCGTGCAGAGCGCAGCAGTAAACAGAGATATCTTTACGGCAAACATTATGAAAGCCGCGACTATATTGTTGTTGGCGTAGTGTTTAATTGCACATCTTAGTGTTCGTTACCGGTCACACAAACAAAGAATTTGTTAGCTGTTATGTTATCTATAAACATGGTAGAATGGCACAACGGGGTCGATTTCTAACGATACGAAAATTAACATAAGAAAAAAACTCATTTGAATAGTGTAGTCTTTGGCAGATTGAAAAATGCCACATACAGCGACTATTAAATTTATTTATATGACTGTTACAACTTCCTACAAGTAAAACGTTTGTGTCTTGGCAAAGCTTATATCTCATCTAAACATATGGCATTTCTTTTCGTTAAAGAATAAACAGCAGTGTTGTTTACACAGATTTTTACAAATTATTTTTAGGTGAAATACTTTGACCTTACCTGTAATATTTTGAACAAAATTTCGCAGAACTAGAACTCAGTACATATCTAACACTCCCCTATTAATTTCCAATTATATTCCCTGTGCTAGGTTACTGATTTGTAAACCATGTCACTGTGAATGTTTCTCTTATTTCAACAGACGAACACAAAACCAACATCTCATTGGTTGTGATAACAAGATAAGTCCTGCGTCACATTTACGTAGAGCATTCATTATGAAATTTGTTATTTGTAACATCTAAAACCAAACATCGAAACTGGCCTGAAAAGATGAAAGACAATACCTGCATCTATTTTTGTGCATGGTAACTAGTATTTCTTTTTATGCAAGGAGGATAATTGAGGAGCTGCTTAAACGACAGACACGCCCGTGGCTTATCGAGTATTTAAATCCGGAAACCCTAGATCTGAAGTAGCTTTTAATGACCGCAGTGGAAGAAGTTGGGCGCAGTACGTACATGATGGGGAATTGGCAACACGCTTGTTTAGAAACTGTGCTGACGTTCGTCTGTATGTAGTGACGAAAAATTACCAAAAANTGGGGAATTGGCAACACGCTTGTTTAGAAACTGTGCTGACGTTCGTCTGTATGTAGTGACGAAAAATTACCAAAAACTATGTGTTGAATATCATTCCCACAATGAGATAAACAATTTTTTAGCGGACAAAATATGTTTTATTTGTTTGTAAAAATGGCCAAACATATACATGCAGCTCATCGAACTAAATATTTTGTTTACAGTCAAGATTTTTTGACCCTGCGCACAGATCTTTTCAGCTTGAATCTGTATTCTGTTAAACGAAAAAAAAAAAATATTTTTTTCTTCGCGTATTTTGTTAACTCGACAAAATATTTCGTTACAACATCTACGTATGTATTTATTCATACACAAACTAATATTTTATTGGCTGGAACAAACATTTCTCACAGTGCAATGCAGTTGGCCGGTGCCAAACGAATGACTTCTCTATTCTCGGTGATCGTGCTTATTTTATCTTCCCGAGCGGTACTTTTACTTGTGGGTCTATAGAGTACCTTACTAGCCACACATTAACACATCATTTATGCACGCACACAAATATAACAGCCAGATATGCGACTACTGTGTTGTAGATCACAAAGTATTTCGAAATCATGCCTAAACCAGTGTTAGATGATTATCAAGGTGTTATAATATAACCANTGGGGAATTGGCAACACGCTTGTTTAGAAACTGTGCTGACGTTCGTCTGTATGTAGTGACGAAAAATTACCAAAAAATATGTGTTGAATATCATTCCCACAATGAGATAAACAATTTTTTAGCGGACAAAATATGTTTTATTTGTTTGTAAAAATGGCCAAACATATACATGCAGCTCATCGAACTAAATATTTTGTTTACAGTCAAGATTTGTTGGCCCTGCGCACAGATCTTTTCAGCTTGAATCTGTATTCTGTTACACGAAAAAAAAAAAAAAATGTTTTTTTCTTCGCGTATTTTGTTAACTCGACAAAATATTTCGTTACAACAGCTACGTATGTATTTGTTCATACACAAACTAATATTTTATTGGCTGGAACAAACATTTCTCACAGTGCAATGCAGTTGGCCGGTGCCAAACGAATGACTTCTCTATTCTCGGTGATCGTGCTTATTTTATCTTCCCGAGCGGTACTATTACTTGTGGGTCTATAGAGTGCCTTACTAGCCACACATTAACACATCATTTATGCACGCACACAAATATAACAGCCAGATATGCGACTACTGTATTGTAGATCACAAAGTATTTCGAAATCATGCCTAAACCAGTGTTAGATGATTATCAAGGTGTTATAATATAACCANATTGTAGATCACAAAGTATTTCGAAATCATGCCTAAACCAGTGTTAGATGATTATCAAGGTGTTATAATATAACCAAATATCACATTCCTCTTTTATTATGCACCGTACGTTGATTAATGCTCATCGTTGTATTTTTCGGGAATCCTCGTGAGTGATCACGACATCCTCTTAATTTATTCACAGAAATGACTGTCTGAGTAAAACCACATGTTTTTATACCTAACATTTATTCATTTCTACATTTTAGCTGGAGGGCTGGTTCTCCATTAACTCTTTAATTAAGGCCTCAAGCATATAGTAATTTACGACTCGGCTACCAGATGAAAACCCCTGCTGAAATTCTTGGTTACATTGCTGGTAATTAACACGTCATATCATCTCACATTTCCACGTTTCTTTTTAATCATCCCATAACGTAAAATCATAAATTTCGAGTGACGAGTTACACCCATAGTAGAGGCGGCAACCACTTAATCGAGTGACAGTAAATAAATCACCCCAAAGTGTCACCGTGATGTCATTATGTAGAAATAAATAGACAAGCTATGGAATGTAAAACTGGATTTTCTCAAACTCACTGGCAAACGGAAACGTCCAACTGTCAGCGAGCTCAGGCCTGTTGGCCTGACGGTGCGTAAAAGTACGAAAACCTAAGCCACAAAAAGCAGTTCATTGTATTCAGTCATCGGACCACGCATTCCTTCAAAATACTTGCTCAGTGAAAATTATACTCTAAGCACGAATAGTAAAGTTATTTTTCATTTCCATTGTAGCTTTCTTTCATTTGTTCACAAAAGTGTAAGATAATAGCGGAATGAAGACCCCCACGATAAGATATCGCCCTCCACTCTTCTTATATTTGGATCACGGTCTGGAATATTTTACCGTCAGCTTAGAGCCGGGATCGCCCTTNATCGCCCTCCACTCTTCTTATATTTGGATCACGGTCTGGAATATTTTACCGTCAGCTTAGAGCCGGGATCGCCCTTCAGTAGTTAATAAATGAGAGAGCTAGCGCACAGACCCCCAAATTTTAGAACCTGACTTTGACATAAATTTTAGACGATATAAACTCACTTTTAAGACATAAATATCAGAAATAAAATAATAAAATAAACTTAAAAACTATCTTTTTATCGGTCGACTAAAGGAAAACAAAAAGAAAACATAGTATTTACCGTNTAATAAAATAAACTTAAAAACTATCTTTTTATCGGTCGACTAAAGGAAAACAAAAAGAAAACATAGTATTTACCGTTGAACCGTTTCCTGTTTGAACCTTGTCTCTCACGCTCCTAGTGGTTCAAATGGTAAACCGTTCAATGGTAAAAACGGTATTATATTTTATTTTTCCTTGAGTCAACCGATTAAAAGAATAGTTTTTTGTTTTTTTGTTTTTTGATACTTTTGTTATTTTTGTCTAAAAATTTAGTTTAAATATTCCAAAATGTATGTCAAGAGTGAGATTCGAAAAATTTGGATGCATGAACGCCAGCTCTCTCATTAAGTATCTACTACCTTGGGATTCCTACCCTGGAAGCCTGGAAGTTAACCAAAATTTGTTCAGACGNGCTCTCTCATTAAGTATCTACTACCTTGGGATTCCTACCCTGGAAGCCTGGAAGTTAACCAAAATTTGTTCAGACGTATGACTAGTTGACAAGTTTTATGTGTCTTGCCTATAATTCTAAAATACCCTTTCATTTGAACTGTTTCGTCCCTTTATATTTTGGGGTTTAACTTATGACTGCGATTTCTCTGGAANTAAAATACCCTTTCATTTGAACTGTTTCGTCCCTTTATATTTTGGGGTTTAACTTATGACTGCGATTTCTCTGGAATCGAATGCAGCGCTGATTTTTTAACACAATGGTTTATCTCTATCACAACAGAGCGCCTTTTACTGAACTGCAAGTAGAAATTTAAAGGGGCACTTATTTTACCTAGATGCTGATGCATATTGGTGATCTATTCCAGTTAGTCAGATGGCGAAAGTCTCATGTTAGGAACAGTACTTTATGTGCACTTTGTAATGTACCAGTAACGTTTTGAATTTAAATTACGACGATTGCGACCCACAGCCGAAGGGAAAAACTTCACGTTGGTGCCATTGTACAAAAAGGGGTGGAACAAGGCTCTGCATAGGCATATCTGATGTTCCTTATATATATATATATAGCGTTAGCATACAAAGTGTCGTTGAATGTTTGTCTTCATGGATGAGATACGGATGCTTATATTTATTAGAGAAACAATTCGAGGGTAACAGGCAAAAGTCCCGCACAGACGACACTACGACATAACTTCAGAAGGCTGCTCAACATACTGAGTCCCGGGTTCACACTGGGGACGTTACAGATAGAAGAAGCGACGAGTGTCCCAATAAAAGAAACGATTTTAAACGAATTCGCGTAGGACACTCAAGGAAAAAAAATCTAACTCGGATATTTATAGCTTCGGGCAGCGGGACCAGTGTTTACTCGCTAACTCACAGCGAGGTCACAGGGGTGGGTTGCCTCTGGGGAAGCTGTTATGCCCCCCCTCCCCTCTAGGTTTCCCCTCTCATCACACTATTCGCGCGACAAAGCGCCGGCAAGTTGGAAATTACTCTATAATCACCTCTCCCCTACTCGCGTTGCTCTTGACGTCGAAACAACTTGGCGAAACCCGGGGGGGGGGGGGATTTTTTTAATTGAGGCTTAGCGAGGGACATTGTTTATAGCGAGTTGATGTAGGACTTTGGAGGGGGCGAGTAAAAATAAACAAAGGCTTAATTGGATTTCCTCTAGACTGCTGTACGGCAAAAGACTGGGAAATAATGTATACATATAAAAGAATCGCAAACATTTTTTTTTCACTTGTAACAAGTAAAATTTTAAAAAGCAGCACGGACAAAGACATTGCGAACTTTAATTATGCCCACTGATCAACAAAGGAAGTTTTACACCAAAGTACTCAAATTTGCGAAAGCGATTGTTTTCCTTCATAGCCATTTATTAATTAAAACGTTTGAAGTACGTTTCTTTTTAGTCAGTGCCACCTTGGGAACAAACACAATGTTGTATTTACGAATTTATAAACAACAAAAGAGAACCCACATGGTAGTGGAATGAAAATTATATNAACAAACACAATGTTGTATTTACGAATTTATAAACAACAAAAGAGAACCCACATGGTAGTGGAATGAAAATTATATAGTGTAAAATCTCATTTATTCGTTTTTTGTGATAGTGCGATTAAATCTGAGATAACGAGTGTGGGGAGTGTCTGATAGCAATCTGCAAGACGCTATAATAATTCCGGAGAACACTGAATTTAATGGGATTTTTTTTCAGTCGTTACTTGTTTGACTTATTGACCCGCCTTTACGCAATTATGCTAGCCGAGGTGCGCCTTGCATGATAAGAACTTACCTTAAAAGAAAAATAAGCATCAACAGCCTACCCGGCTTTCGAATATCAAACGTCATGATCCAACCGTAACATCTGTACGATTTAGACAACGGAAGTTTCTTGAATTTGTGGCACTTGAGAAAGAGTGAAGTCTCGGACTTGTACATGATTCAAACTATGAGTTTTATTAATATATATACAAAATTATTAATGATAATAATGATGCAACATTAAATATCAAATAACACATGTAAAATAATAANATTAATATATATACAAAATTATTAATGATAATAATGATGCAACATTAAATATCAAATAACACATGTAAAATAATAAAAAAAAAGCAATTCACAAATCGGCTAAAAGTTAATGTGGAGCTGTTATAAATACGTGTATTCAGCAGTCCTGTCCTGTGTGCATCAACTCGTGTATATGCTCGAGAATTATTTTAGATAAGCAGGCCTACATATAAATCTGCACGTGGTTTTCTCTGCCATCAGGCATCGCCTGACGAGCGAAGATAGGCTTGAAGTATAGCCGGCTGGCCGACCCATGAGGCAGATACGTATGCACGACCAGCCCCGGAGAATGGATGAGGCGAAATAAGATAGGGGTAGAGCAGCGGCGGAATTAGGGTAGGAGAGGAAATGATATTACCCTGAGAAAGCCCCTACACAATCGAAGTGCCCGTCCAAAAACTTCCAGCTCGCCGGGGCCTGGACTCGATCTGGAAACCCAGTTGTAAAGCTCCTGTCACACTGTCAAATTTCCACCTTCAAATTTTGAAGACGAAGAACGATCATAAAATGTTTCAATTGAACAAATTGTAAGAAATATCTTGAATGTAATTTAAAATGTGTCACACGCTAATTTTTTCCTCCCACTGAAATAATCTAATCTGAATTCTCATTTTAAAATTATTTTCAAAGTGAGATACTGCTGTTGTGTTTCCATGAAATCCACTACTGAAAGAAATGTGATGTTAATTTACTTTCACTTCACTGAATTTTGATTTTATTTTACAGTGATATTTCTTGCATAGTGTAATTTAGTGCCTCAAGAGTTCTTAGTATTATTGTGAAATAATCATTTCTCACGCTCAGAGAACTTCTATATAAGTTAGCTATCTTGACAACCTTATTTCGTTTCCAGCAATTGTTCGCCTTTTTTAAGTTTTGTGAGGTCGGAAACGGCAATATTTTTCTAGCAGATTCTGGTTGGCTGAGTCCGTCAAACGTCAAAGAAATTTTAGAACTCGTCCAATTTTCAAAACGTTTGATAGAAACTAGAGCCATCCAATTTTTACATACAAAAATGGCNAAATTTTAGAACTCGTCCAATTTTCAAAACGTTTGATAGAAACTAGAGCCATCCAATTTTTACATACAAAAATGGCTGTGACATTGACATTTCGGTGACGTCAGAATCATCCAGTTTTTTTTTTTTACCAACTTCATTTGAAGCGCATTGACAAAAACATTTTCACAGTGTGACAGGCTCTTAAAAGGTCAGTGACTAACCTCTCAGCCAAGCACGGGTCCTTCCTTTAGGTAAGTAATGAAATTAAACGCGACGATTACATTCTGGTTTGAATTAATTTTCATGTATTTTAATAACATAACCGCCGAGCTGCTTGAAAAATTAAACATTCAGAGAGAAATTTAATGTGTGAGTGTGACTCTTAAGTTATTTAACTGTTGANAAATTTTAGAACTCGTCCAATTTTCAAAACGTTTGATAGAAACTAGAGCCATCCAATTTTTACATACAAAAATGGCGGTGACATTGACATTTCGGTGACGTCAGAATCATCCAGTTTTTTTTTTTTTTTTACCAACTTCATTTGAAGCGCATTGACAAAAACATTTTCACAGTGTGACAGGCTCTTAAAAGGTCAGTGACTAACCTCTCACCCAAGCACGGGTCCTTCCTTTAGGTAAGTAATGAAATTAAACGCGACGATTACATTCTGGTATGAATTAATTTTCATGTATTTTAATAACATAACCCCTGAGCTGCTTGAAAAATTAAACATTCAGAGAGAAATTTAATGTGTGAGTGTGACTCTTAAGTTATTTAACTGTTGATAAAATTATAGTTTCAGGGCGCCGCCTTGAGGTTGTTAGTGTTTTTGAGGCCGAGAAGCAATGGAGCGATAAGGGCTACACTGCCACACGCGCATCAAGTGCACCATCGCCGCTAAGCGCAAGGCTCTGAACTGGCGTACAGTGTGCTCGTCGTGCTGCGTGTACCCATGGGACTTTAAACCGTGACCCTAACGTGTTATTCATTGAAAGTCGGTATCAAGGTTCGTTGCATGCCCCTCCAGTATTTCTNCATGTTATTCATTGAAAGTCGGTATCGAGGTTCGTTGCATGCCTCTCCAGTATTTCTGTATATATATGGTGGGTATACTTTGAGATACAGAGCTTTGAAAAAGCTGTTTGTAACTATGTTGGAGTGATCTGAAATCATGTTTGTAATGTGCGTGGTGTCGTGGAAGTAATCGACAGGCATAGTCTGAAGTGTGTGTACTTTCCGTAGAACAGCATATTGGACGCACGTTTAATAGTTTCGTAGAAAATAGCCTGGATTACAAAAGCTCTGCAACGCAGTTCGAGCGCGAGGTAGGCGGGCCACCTAACGCCATAATATTACGACGTACATTTCATCTCATGAGCAGCAATCAAGATTGTGAAGCGTCGGTAATCGAACCCGGGTCAGTGTGTTACCTCTGCGCCACTTCCGTCGATGGCGTTTGTCATCTCCGGCGTGTCGATCTCTTTGATCTAATTTTCTCGCGTTGACTGTAAAAGTTTTCTGTATTTTTACAAGGAATTCTTTGGAAACTAGTTCCCAAATATATTTGTGTAACACTACAAATTAATTAGAGTAAGTTTCACAAAACTTTTTTTGTATAATGTGTTAAAGTAATGTTGAATTTTAACAAACAAATGCTGTAGACTTCAGGTTTACTATAAATAGTGAGCCACATAAACAGTTTTGTATGTTTCCAAATATAATGTCTTGTAATTATACAATATTTCAGCTGTAGAGTAACAAGAAAATTTTGGCAACTGGTTTCCAAAGAATTGTTTGTAACAAATACAGTAATTTTTTACTGTGTAGTCCATCAATTCTAATCGGCCCTTTGATTGTGAGTGTAATTAACAGATAGAACTGTAGGTAAACTACGTTACTTCCATAAGAACCTTTGATTCTGCGATGACATACAGGAATACAAGCATGATTTCCGGACGAATTGGATACGTCTTGTGCAGCAGTGGTGTAGCACTCAGACAACTTACCTCCCAACAAGGCTAAATGGGTTCAATTGTGTTACCCAGATTTTTGCATTTAGGGAACGTGATGGAGGCTACCGTTGACTGGCGGGTTTTTTCTCGGTGCGCTCCCGTTTCCCCCGCCCTTGCATTCCGCCGCTTTTCCGTCTTCACATCATTTCGCTCTCATTTGCGCTCAAGCTTCTCAACGCAACTCGTGAGCCCAGTGTGTGGGAACATTTCGGAGTAGCGAAGTTGTTATCATTGCTTAGACGCTCACAGCACTATAGGCTGTTCACGATAAACTGAACACTTTTGGAAGACCTGCTTATATTCTACTTGTATTCTTCCGCGTTATGTAAAATTAACACTGTCATGGACCTCATCACTTTATCCATGCGTCTGTCAAGTAAAACTGTAAATTTATTAAAATAATAAATATTTTACAAATCTGCACATTTTTACACTTGGATGCATTTTGATAACAGAAAGTGAAAGAATTATTTAAGCTATCACAAATGGTTACCTAATACTTTTAATTACTCGTTAATACACTGAACTACTTTCCCTTCATCGTTACCAACTTTACTGGGTGCTTGTCACTGAGAGCGCCCATTAAAATATGTGCAGTTAGGAACAGTGACTTTCTTCTAAGGTTGATTTTAAAAGTGCTCACTTTATCTTAAACAGCCGTTACCATCGTGGCACCCGACAGGTTGACGCAGCGCCGCCTTCGCTGGCGCCATCTTGGTGTTGTGCTGTCACGAATTCCGGCGAAGGGACGCGCGGCCACGGCGATCTGTCATCGCGTCCTTAAACCAGCACGAAACGACGATCCCTCGCCGCCCATGTGACGCTGACAGGTAGACGAGATGCACAGCCCGTTGTGGGGACAGGCCCACTTGAGTGGGCGATGTCTACACATCACCACCACTTCATTCCCAGCCACGGGTCCTCCCGCACTGCCCACGGTTATAATCCTGTTTGTCATCCCTGCAGACGCAGTCCAGCCCGGACGCGATGCTATATTCCATTCATGGTTACTTCCAACTTTTGTGATGCCCTGCTTTAGTTCTACTTTCAGGGTATTCCTCCGCCTCGCGCAAACAAAGCTTAACCAAGTGCAGGTAAATATACCAAAGGGACAACGCACCGCATTCGTGCGCACTCAGTGTAATAATATTTCCCATAAGAACTGTATATAACTAGGCATTATCAACGTACCTATTTTCTCTCTGTTTTTATTCATTTTGATTACAAATTTAATATAATAAATAATAGATAAAATAAGAATAAAAGTTCATTTTAACAGTAAATGAAGTAAATTTATGTTAACCTAAGTATAAAACACTCGTGAATAATTACATATTTAGGAAACTACCAAACATGACATGCATGGTGTGGTTTTTCAAAGGTTTGATTCAAAAAGTGTGANATAGTCTGAAGTGTGTGTACTTTCCGTAGAACAGCATATTGGACGCACGTTTAATAGTTTCGTAGAAAATAGCCTGTATTACAAAAGCTCTGCAACGCAGTTCGAGCGCGAGGTAGGCGGGCCCCCTAACGCCATAATATTACGACGTACATTTCATCTCATGAGCAGCAATCAAGATTGTGAAGCGTCGGTAATCGAACCCGGGTCAGTGTGTTACCTCTGCGCCACTTCCGTCGATGGCGTTTGTCATCTCCGGCGTGTCGATCTCTTTGATCTAATTTTCTCGCGTTGACTGTAAAAGTTTTCTGTATTTTTACAAGGAATTCTTTGGAAACTAGTTCCCAAATATATTTGTGTAACACTACAAATTAATTAGAGTAAGTTTCACAAAAAATTTTTTGTATAATGTGTTAAATTAATGTTGAATTTTAACAAACAAATGCTGTAGACTTCAGGTTTACTATAAATAGTGAGCCACATAAACAGTTTTGTATGTTTCCAAATATAATGTCTTGTAATTATACAATATTTCAGCTGTAGAGTAACAAGAAAATTTTGGCAACTGGTTTCCAAAGAATTGTTTGTAACAAATACAGTAATTTTTTACTGTGTAGTCCATCAATTCTAATCGGCCCTTTGATTGTGAGTGTAATTAACAGATAGAACTGTAGGTAAACTACGTTACTTCCATAAGAACCTTTGATTCTGCGATGACATACAGGAATACAGCATACAAGCATGATTTCAGGACGAATTGGATACGTCTTGTGCAGCGGTGGTGTAGCACTCAGACAACTTACCTCCCAACAAGGCTAAATGGGTTCAATTGTGTTACCCAGATTTTTGCATTTAGGGAACGTGATGGAGGCTACCGTTGACTGGCGGGTTTTTTCTCGGTGCGCTCCCGTTTCCCCCGCCCTTGCATTCCGCCGCTTTTCCGTCTTCACATCATTTCGCTCTCATTTGCGCTCAAGCTTCTCAACGCAACTCGTGAGCCCAGTGTGTGGGAACATTTCGGAGTAGCGAAGTTGTTATCGTTTCTTAGACGCTCACAGCACTATAGGCTGTTCACGATAAACTGAACACTTTTGAAAGACCTGCTTATATTCTACTTGTATTCTTCCGCGTTATGTAAAATTAACACTGTCATGGACCTCATCACTTTATCCATGCGTCTGTCAAGTGAAACTGTAAATTTATTAGAATAATAAATATTTTACAAATCTGCAAATTTTTACACTTAGATGCATTTTGATAAACAGAAAGTGAAAGAATTATTTAAGCTATCACAAATGGTTACCTAATACTTTTAATTCCTCGTTAATACACTGAACTACTTTCCCTTCATCGTTACCAACTTTACTGGGTGCTTGTCACTGAGAGCGCCCATTAAAATATGTGCAGTTAGGAACAGTGACTTTCTTCTAAGGTTGATTTTAAAAGTGCTCACTTTATCTTAAACAGCCGTTACCATCGTGGCACCCGACAGGTTGACGCAGCGCCGCCTTCGCTGGCGCCATCTTGGTGTTGTGCTGTCACGAATTCCGGCGAAGGGACGCGCGGCCACGGCGATCTGTCATCGCGTCCTTAAACCAGCACGAAACGACGATCCCTCGCCGCCCATGTGACGCTGACAGGTAGACGAGATGCACAGCCCGTTGTGGGGACAGGCCCACTTGAGTGGGCGATGTCTACACATCACCACCACTTCATTCCCAGCCACGGGTCCTCCCGCACTGCCCACGGTTATAATCCTGTTTGTCATCCCTGCAGACGCAGTCCAGCCCGGACGCGATGCTATATTCCATTCATGGTTACTTCCAACTTTTGTGATGCCCTGCTTTAGTTCTACTTTCAGGGTATTCCTCCGCCTCGCGCAAACAAAGCTTAACCAAGTGCAGGTAAATATACCAAAGGGACAACGCACCGCATTCGTGCGCACTCAGTGTAATAATATTTCCCATAAGAACTGTATATAACTAGCCATTATCAACGTACCTATTTTCTCTCTGTTTTTATTCATTTTGATTACAAATTTAATATAATAAATAATAGATAAAATAAAAATAATAGTTAAATTTAACAGTAAATTAAGTAAATTTATGTTAACCTAAGTATAAAACACTCGTGATGAATTACATATTTAGGAAACTACCAAACATGACATGCATGGTGTGGTTTTTCAAAGGTTTGATTCAAAAAGTGTGANGAATTACATATTTAGGAAACTACCAAACATGACATGCATGGTGTGGTTTTTCAAAGGTTTGATTCAAAAAGTGTGAAGACCTGCAGATCATTACGGAGCAGAACGCTACGAGGAGCTCTTTTTGAAGCCAACAGAACGACTCTGCTGCATTCAATCGCGAAGTCACAGAGTACTAAAGAACACAGAGGTCAAACAGCTGCTGGTACCGCGAACTCCACCCGCATATGCCATCAAGTTGGTGTCACTGGCCAGCAACATGTCGGAACGGCGTTCGCCAGACAGCGCCTGGTAACTTTCCTGCCAGCCGGCAGCTGAGCCAATATGGCACCTTTCGCAGCACGTAGTAGCCAATCAGACGCAAGGCCCATTCCTAGAACTTCACGCAGTCAGTCAGAGAATGGATNCCTTTCGCAGCACGTAGTAGCCAATCAGACGCAAGGCCCATTCCTAGAACTTCACGCAGTCAGTCAGAGAATGGATTCGCCCACATCAAAGGAACCGCCACGCTATTTCGTCTCTGGGCACTTATATACTCTGTGGCAAATTCAGATTTTCCAACTTTGAAACTTCGAGCTTTATTTTCGGTTAATATGAAATTATAACACTGGGAAAGCCTAATTGCCAAGGAGCCAATCTTGTAAGGAAACGAGACCACCCCAAAATTCCTGGAACGTTTGCAGATCACGAAATGCGGTTTTCGCTAAATGAAATTACGTACGGGGGCAAGCAATTTTCCGCAAAGTGACTATTCGTAACAAGTGTACGGACAGTAATAATTTAAACATATGATTTTTCCCCTGGAAACATACGATTTTTTCAACGGCATCTGTAATTACGCAGAAAGAGAAATTCAGTGATATAGCATATGCAATGGAAAGTAATACAGAAACGCCAAGAAATAATTTGCCAATATGATAAAGTTAGGTGGATCGTTAGCATGGGGCAGTGGACCTGTAGTCACAGCTGTAGGTAGGCAACACGCGCCTTGACTCATCCGGCGGGACCGGTTCCTAATAGCAGCGCAGCGCCAGTCCCTGTAATATGTTATGGTAAGTGTATTGCAGTGTGTGGCTGTACCATTGAGTAAGGATATACACTAGGCGGTCATGGGATAGGAAAAAGTCTGACCAGTTTTTTATGTTAGTTCTTGGGATGATTCAGAGGAGTGCTAGTGTTCTCTACTGGGATTTAGCAGGCATCAGACGACGCAGCAGTCAAAATACCTTGCCACCCGTGCGGTGTTGCCAGTTCCGCTGTCAGAAAAAGTAGGTAATCACCCTGGCCTCGGCTAACCCATGTGTTCGTTCACGTTCTGCTAAAGGTGAATCTGTCACACGCGAGTTATCAGCTTTCGTTGAAGCTGTGAATACTCAACCCATGGTTTACTAGTGGTGACCATGGCTTGTGTCTCGTTTCTGTCGTAGAATTCTGTATTTGCTGAAATTTGCAGCGATATCAACTACTACATGGTTTTATTTACCTCTGCGAAAATGGGTCATAATAAATATATAACGGTCATTGTTTTTAATTCGAATTTATTATTTTTCTATAGTTCAGTTGTTTGTGATAAAATACGAGTACTGTTAGCACTTACAATTACAAATTTGATAATAATCATGAATTATGTCATACATCATAGTAGCGTTTTTATTCCGTTCTTATGTGAAAGGAAATTGACAGCAAATGATTATTCACTAGTCGAGAAATATATGTAAGACGCACGAAGGTCTACACTGTTAATAAGTATTTGCAGTTTGGGCATGTGATCTTCTACAAAGGTAACTGTTTGTACAAATAATTAGTATTTTAAATTGGTCGATTCAAGTGTCGTTAAGGCTGTGTCCGAACCTAGGAATGCACTTATGTACATTAGCATACTCCACTCAACTCGGTACTTGATACATTCCGACAGGTATACTTATTTGCATCCGTTACAGAAACTAGCAAGCTAATAAGATTCTGAACAATGTTTTGAGGAAAACAAATACTGAGTCTGTGCTGGAACATAGGCGCATAGATATAAAATTATCAGCCCATTAGGAACTGTAGCTGAAAATCTCATAAAAATGTAAGTGTTGCTATTAATCAAACATAGACATTTTTCAAGAAAGTATTTAACACAGTAAACGCAATTATATATAATGTATTATAAAAACAGGTAAAAACATGAGGTAAATTTTATTTTAACACTAATAATGGTATGAATAAAAATTAATTATCTAATTTTTATATAAGTATTACGCTTATCCATGCCTTGCCTTGTAAAAAAATTGGCAGTATTCTCACTGCACTGCATCTTAACTATATTGCCACGCCTGGTTTATAACAAATTACAAATAAAACTGGCTATGTTGGTCCCAGCTCTGCTAGATCATTAAATGTTAAAGAGTATATCTTGTTAAGAGCTTTTCTCAATGGCTTTTTTCGAAAGTTTATGCCTCCATACCACTCTTTAGTAAAAGAAATATTAGGAATAACAATTATGAACTACATATAAATCGCTTTTAAAAATATTAGCATATGAACTGTAAGGGTGCGAGACGCACACACATTCGTTTCCACGTGTACGCGCGTATGTCATTTCCCGAGACATGTACAACATTTACGTAATTGACGAATGCGAACGCTGTACGAGTGTGCATCTCATTAAGCAGAAAACCTTATGCATACTGCGGAAAAGGACATTGATGATAACGTATAAGGCTCAATTCTAATATAAGTTTTTTTAAGCGACAATATAATTGTCGCTTCTGTAAGATCCATGTTTACAACAATTATGTGCATTAACGGTTATTGTCTGAAAAGCTGGTAGCTATGTGTGCTTACAGTTGCACGAGTGTAACACAGTACGCCATTTTATATTCTACACTTAAACCTCGAACTCATAACAGTGCGAAAACGTTGACACTTAAGTTATTATCAGCAATGTTGACACTAAAGAACGCATGAAAACTAGACATAACAAAGAGAGTTGCAATATTCTACTTCAAAATACATGACAAAATACACCTATTTCAACAGTGAACATAGGTTGAATGCAATGACTCGGTGCACTCGCTTATAGTTAAGCTAAGTTTACAATAAAAAAGTATGCATTAAGAGTTATGCAGTATGTGCTTATCTGCCATACGGAAACATATCTTCTGTATTTGCAGTTTACAATATTATTTTAATTCTAAACTATAGGCAATCGAAACAACCTCAAGCCTGTCATGTTTACCTTTACTCCTAACCTAACTTTGTATATCACAACCATATTTAAGCATATCATACTTCAAAGCCAACATTTTATATCAGAGAAGCTTATCTTTGTGAANTGCCTGTTCACAACACTCGCGCTACACAGCTCGAATTATCTACTTTAGACACAAATTGATTTGATTAGGAAACAACCACAGCTAGTCGATTGCACTGTGCTGTTACTTAGGTATTGTTGCTTTTAAACAAAATTATTAAGAAAATAAATATTTTATAACTATAAAGTAAGTTATAAACCGTAATAGTGTATCACCTAAACAATTATATTATATGACTGAGAATTGAACTACAAATCCTTGCGTTATGTGGCGCAGATCCGCGCACGAACCCACTGAGCTACTTACACATCCTGCTGATAATACGTTTGATAATGTATTTTATTAAGTGGTGTTTATTGTTTTATTACGACCGTGTAAGTACTTTGCAACGTTTCCTGTTACTTACGCGTACATTCAGTTTCATTTTGTACATACATACTTTTTACGGAACCCGTAATCTTTTCTTAATAGACATAAACGGCTTGAGGTGATTACTCGGGTGTTCGCCATCCTGTCTGTCCCAGCTTCATGGGTATAGCAGACATTCAGAACACGTTCTACTGTTGCGGAGTTTTTTCTGGGAGCGACAGAGATGGCGTATGAGTAAAAGAGAGAGTAGATGTCACAGTGGCAACGCTGCCGACTTCCCCACACAGCCGCCACGTGCATGGACTAGTGCTTCTTTCGCAGCACGTAGTAGCCAATCAGACACAAGGCCCATTCCTAGAACTTCACGCAGTCAGTCAGAGAATGGATACGCCCACATCAAAGGAACCGCCACGCTATTTCGTCTCTGGGCACTTATATACTCTGCGGCAAAGTCAGATTTTCCAACTTTGAAACTTCGAGCTTTATTTTCGGTTAATATGAAATTATAACACTGGGAAAGCCTAATTGCCAAGGAGCCAATCTTGTAAGGAAACGAGACCACCCCAAAATTCCTGGAACGTTTGCAGATCACGAAATGCGGTTTTCGCTAAATGAAATTACGTACGGGGGCAAGCAATTTTCCGCAAAGTGACTATTCGTAACAAGTGTACGGACAGTAATAATTTAAACATATGATTTTTCCCCTGGAAACATACGATTTTTTCAACGGCATCTGTAACTACGCAGAAAGAGAAATTCAGTGATATAGCATATGCAATGGAAAGTAATACAGAAACGCCAAGAAATAATTTGCCAATATGATAAAGTTAGGTGGACCGTTAGCATGGGGCAGTGGACCTGCAGTCACAGCTGTAGGTAGGCAACACGCGCCTTGACTCATCCGGCGGGACCGGTTCGTAATAGCAGCGCAGCGCCAGTCCCTGTAATATGTTATGGTAAGTGTATTGCAGTGTGTGGCTGTACCATTGAGTANCTAATAGCAGCGCAGCGCCAGTCCCTGTAATATGTTATGGTAAGTGTATTGCAGTGTGTGGCTGTACCATTGAGTAAGGATATACACTAGGCGGTCATGGGATAGGAAAAAGTCTGACCAGTTTTTTATGTTAGTTCTTGGGATGATTCAGAGGAGTGCTAGTGTTCTCTACTGGGATTTAGCAGGCATCAGACGACGCAGCAGTCAAAATACCTTGCCACCCGTGCGGTGTTGCCAGTTCCGCTGTCAGAAAAAGTAGGTAATCACCCTGGCCTCGGCTAACCCATGTGTTCGTTCACGTTCTGCTAAAGGTGAATCTGTCACACGCGAGTTATCAGCTTTCGTTGAAGCTGTGAATACTCAACCCATGGTTTACTAGTGGTGACCATGGCTTGTGTCTCGTTTCTGTCGTAGAATTCTGTATTTGCTGAAATTTGCAGCGATATCAACTACTANTGGTGACCATGGCTTGTGTCTCGTTTCTGTCGTAGAATTCTGTATTTGCTGAAATTTGCAGCGATATCAACTACTACATGGTTTTATTTACCTCTGCGACAATGGGTCATAATAAATATATAACGGTCATTGTTTTTAATTCGAATTTATTATTTTTCTATAGTTCAGTTGTTTGTGATAAAATACGAGTACTGTTAGCACTTACAATTTCAAATTTGATAATAATCATGAATTATGTCATACATCATAGTAGCGTTTTTATTCCGTTCTTATGTGAAAGGAAATTGACAGCAAATGATTATTCACTAGTCGAGAAATATATGTAAGACGCACGAAGGTCTACACTGTTAATAAGTATTTGCAGTTTGGGCATGTGATCTTCTACAAAGGTAACTGTTTGTACAAATAATTAGTATTTTAAATTGGTCGATTCAAGTGTCGTTAAGGCTGTGTCCGAACCTAGGAATGCACTTATGTACATTAGCATACTCCACTCAACTCGGTACTTGATACATTCCGACAGGTATACTTATTTGCATCCGTTACAGAAACTAGCAAGCTAATAAGATTCTGAACAATGTTTTGAGGAAAACAAATACTGAGTCTGTGCTGGAAAATAGGCGCATAGATATAAAATTATCAGCCCATTAGGAACTGTAGCTGAAAATCTCATAAAAATGTAAGTGTTGCTATTAATCAAACATAGACATTTTTCAAGAAAGTATTTAACACAGTAAACGCAATTATATATAATGTATTATAAAAACAGGTAAAAACATGAGGTAAATATTATTTTAACACTAATAATGGTAGGAATAAAAATTAATTATCTAATTTTTATATAAGTATTACGCTTATCCATGCCTTGCCTTGTAAAAAAATTGGCAGTATTCTCACTGCACTGCATCTTAACTATATTGCCACGCCTGGTTTATAACAAATCACAAATAAAACTGGCTATGTTGGTCCCAGCTCTGCTAGATCATTAAATGTTAAAGAGTATATCTTGTTAAGAGCTTTTCTCAATGGCTTTTTTCGAAAGTTTATGCCTCCATACCACTCTTTAGTAAAAGATATATTAGGAATAACAATTATGAACTACATATAAATCGCTTTTAAAAATATTAGCATATGAACTGTAAGGGTGCGAGACGCACACACATTCGTTTCCACGTGTACGCGCGTATGTCATTTCCCGAGACATGTACAACATTTACGTACTTGACGAATGCGAACGCTGTATGAGTGAGCATCTCATTGAGCAGAAAATCTTACGCATACTGCGGAAAAGGACATTGATGATCACGTATAGGGCTCAATTCTAATATAAGTTTTTTTAAGCGACAATACAATTGTCGCTTCTGTAAGATCCATGTTTACAACAATTATGTGCATTAACGGTTATTGTCTGAAAAGCTGGTAGCTATGTGTGCTTACAGTTGCACGAGTGTAACACAGTACGCCATTTTATATTCTACACTTAAACCTCGAACTCATAACAGTGCGAAAACGTTGACACTTAAGTTATTATCAGCAATGTTGACACTAAAGAACGCATGAAAACTAGACATAACAAAGAGAGTTGCAATATTCTACTTCAAAATACATGACAAAATACACCTATTTCAACAGTGAACATAGGTTGAATGCAATGACTCGGTGCACTCGCTTATAGTTAAGCTAAGTTTACAATAAAAAAGTATGCATTAAGAGTTATGCAGTATGTGCTTATCTGCCATACGGAAACATATCTTCTGTATTTGCAGTTTACAATATTGTTTTAATTCTAAACTATAGCCAATGGAAACAACCTCAAGCCTGTTATGTTTACCTTTGCTCCTAACCTAACTTTGTATATCACAACCATATTTAAGCATATCATACTTCAAAGCCAACATTTTATATCAGAGAAGCTTATCTTTGTGAACAAATATAATCTTTAACATGTGCACCCACACGACGTTTTAATATTGTTAATACTTGCTTTTCTCTAACTAACCGTTTTTCGCAAACAACTCTGTCTGCTGTGTTCTGAGTGGTCGTAGCCTCACAAGTTTCACCTAATATATAAAATATAACTATTTATTTCAATGCTTAAGGAAATCCCAGCAACGCACACAACTTGCTTAGTTCCATTGGAAACCAATACATTAGGTAACACACTGTCGTTTCTTCTGCACACGTCTTAACGCATAATTAACGCTTTATCCAGCTTTACCTCAAACTTCGCAGCTTACGCTAAATTAAAGTGCGCAGATGTGTTTAAACGCATTCGAACCAAATTATTTATCTGTTCATAGTGTATACAGTTGTTGTCGTAAATGGATAATTTACGAAAAATATGTGACAATTTGAATTATTCGTGACAGTAGGTCATCGATGTGTGTTAACTTTGTGGCATATTCACAAAATTATAATTTACTTTTCCTTAAAGTAGTTATGTTCTCTGTTCCCCATGTTTTGTTGAAAGAATATATACTTTTTTCTTCATTTACGACCACTCATTTTGTTTTCACGATTATACTATACGGACGGAACGTATTTTTCAACATGCAAGATCACCTTCATTACGAGGAGTGTTAATGTATATAGCAAATTTAGTTTCGATTCGTACATCGTTGGTATTTTCTCATCTTTACTAGCATTCTCTTGCCACTTAACAGTGTCAATTTTAATACGTTAGTAGGATGCTATCAGCATATAGTGTATCGTATTTTCAAAACAGTATGTCTTCCGATATTTAAAAAGGGTTTTGTAAAGTTTCCGGTACCTAAATTCTGCGAGAAACTTGAGTCGTTTAAGCCGGCATTATACGATACCCAATATCTGCTACCTTCTGTTATACCCACGGGCACAACAGAAGACATACAAGTTTGTATATCAGAAGAGAAGAAAGAACGCATCAGATCATATCCACGCGTTACCTAACGTGCTAACAGAAAATTGTAAATAGCAGGCAAAACAACTCGCAGAGGGGCAGGATTACAAATGCAACCAAATGTTTTGTTGGCGTATTGTGGTGCATCCAGATATACCAAGATTGTTTCTTTTCCCTAAAGACTGCATTTATTTAAGTACGAGTACTATTAGTATAAAGAACATGACATGAGTAATGGCACTGCTTATGTATGAAAAACAAGGTACTGTATTCACATGTATGTACGATGTACGACGGACAATTACGCCTCTCATTAAAACATGATTAATTATTAAATTATTTAAACAGGAGCATAGCCAGGAATTTACTTTGGGGGGGGGGGGATTTCATATTTATATTTTTGGACAAAACTCGAAAGCTTTTATATGACAAATTAATAGTTAATATATTTTATCATTAAATGGGCTAATATACAGATATGAAACCACAAAATGCTATAAACATCCTTCATGTTTAAGGGGTATCACGCATTTATTATATTAAAATAAAATAAAAGTNATATGTCCAGATATCACCCCGCAGTCCCGGTTGCGCCACTATATTTACATATGTATCTTTAATGAGCATAATAATAAATCTTGTGCTTTCTGTAATTTAACAAACTTGAACGGTTAGAAGGCAAAACTATCACAATATTTTACTTACAGCTTTTGTGTGTGCCTGTTCACAACACTCGCGCTACACAGCTCAAATTATCTACTTTAGACACAAATTGATTTGATTAGGAAACAACCACAGCTAGTCGATTGCACTGTGCTGTTACTTAGGTATTGTTGCTTTTAAACAAAATTATTAAGAAAATAAATATTTTATAACTATAAAGTAAGTTATAAACCGTAATAGTGTATCACCTAAACAATTATATTATATGACTGAGAATTGAACTACAAATCCTTGCGTTATGTGGCGCAGATCCGCGCACGAACCCACTGAGCTACTTACACATCCTGCTGATAATACGTTTGATAATGTATTTTATTAAGTGGTGTTTATTGTTTTATTACGACCGTGTAAGTACTTTGCAACGTTTCCTGTTACTTACGCGTACATTCAGTTTCATTTTGTACATACATACTTTTTACGGAACCCGTAATCTTTTCTTAATAGACATAAACGGCTTGAGGTGATTACTCGGGTGTTCGCCATCCTGTCTGTCCCAGCTTCATGGGTATAGCAGACATTCAGAACACGTTCTACTGTTGCGGAGTTTTTTCTGGGAGCGACAGAGATGGCGTATGAGTAAAAGAGAGAGTAGATGTCACAGTGGCAACGCTGCCGACTTCCCCACACAGCCGCCACGTGCATGGACTAGTGCTACGTGGTGTTCATACCAAGAACTACATGTTCTTACCTACTAAAGTGGTTAGAAACTTTAACCTGGGGAAGTCCACTCTAGGTATATATTTACTCAATTGCTGTATCTACGCAATGAAGTTCACGAATGAGGAGAAACTGGACGCTGTACCTATTTACGGTGAGTGTGGCAGAAATGCCATGCAAGCCACCCAAATGTATGAAGAAATGACGCCCATCTTACGGCAAACGATACAAAGTATTTGCACACGTCTCTTGTTACGAGGTGATTGGAATTCCACAACATGAGTGCGACTGAAGACTGCTTTGGGCGAGACGCATCAACACGGTCTGTAAGCACTAGCCGATGCAAACCCCCACATGGGTACGCGAGAACTTATCAGGTTCGTAGAAATAAGTAAAACAAGTGTGTTACGAATACTGCGCCAATGAAAATTCCATCCATATCACGTGGCTCTTCATTAGACATTACATGAAGGTGATTTCCAGCAGTGTGTTCAGTTTTGTAGGTTTGTTCTGATGTCTGTAAGGGATGACAGAAGTTTTCTGAAGAGCATAATATTTACCAATGAAGCGACCTTCACAAACCATGTGCGCATAAATTTACGAAATATGCACCTCTGGGATATGGAGAATCCTCTTTGGGCCCAGTACGTGAAGCACCAGCGACAGTGGAAAGTAAATGTGTGGTGTGGAATCGCTGGAGACTACATCATAGGATCATACTTCATTCAAAGGACAATGACCGGCTGTACATATGCCCAACTCCTCAGAGACACATTGCCGACACTTCTGGAAGACCTACAGTTCGACATACATCGTGGTATGTAATTTCATCATGATGGTTGCCCTGCGCATTTTTCTTTAGTGGCGAAGCAAGTGTCAAATTAAACTTTTCCAAATTTAGTGGTTAGGGCGTGGTGTTGGTATAAAACTGCCAGCTCGCTCTTTCGACTTCACACATATCNACTGCCAGCTCGCTCTTTCGACCTCACACATATAGATTTTTCCTGTGGTGAACACTGAAAGATATGGTGTACAACACGGTTTCTACGACGCCATAAGACATGCAGGAACGCATTGTGGCAGCTTGTAGAGGTTTCATTCCAGAAACACTTCAGGTCGCTCGACGCTCGCTACATGTGCCTTTACAGATGTATATTTATGTCGATGGTGAACACATCGAGCACATGCTGTGAAAAGACCCAATGTGAAGCGTTTCAACCACAACTGTGTTCGTTTTTACTATGCATGTGGATGCGATTGCATTTCTCCTTATGTTGGTTTGTTCTATTTTTGTTGTGCATCTGTATGCACTCGTTAATCAGTACAATTAATGACTTGGAAACCAAACTCNGTTCCCTTTTAACATTATTGCATTATTGCCTCCGCTGCGACAGCCTCCTCTCCTTTGTCCAATATCGCATTCCGTGCCCCTTGCCTCATTACGGTAAGCGCAAAGCTGCTATTACGAACCGGTCCCGCCGGATGAGTCACGGTGCGTGTTGCTTGCCTACAGCTGTGACTACAGGTCCACTGCCCCATGCTAACGGTCCACCTAACTTAATCATATTTGCACATTATTTCTTGGCGTTTCTGGGTTACTTTCCATTGCAGATGCTACATCACTGAATTTCTCTTTTTGCGTACCCACAGATGCCGTTGAAAAAATTTTGTTTCCAGGGAAAAAATTATATGTAGTTTAAAAATTACTGTCCGTACACTTGTTACGAATAGTCACTTTGCGGCAAATTGCTTGCCCCCGTACGTAATTTCATTTAGCGAAAACCGCATTTCGTGATCTACAAATGTTCCGGAAATGTTGTGGGTGTCCACGTTAGACGTACCATCGTGTATATGCAGTACAACTTTGCCAGGGGAAGTAAACGGATATTTTATTAGTATAGTCTATTAGCAGAAGGCCTATCTTCACACTTTTTTAACCAAACCTTTAAAAAATCACACCATGTAGGGCGTGTTTGGTGTTTCCTAAATATTTCATGTATCTCTAAAGTAACTTTTTTTGGTTATTTTTAACATTTAATTATATTTTAATTATAACATTTCATTTATAATTTATTTAAGTAAAATTTAAGAGATAGTGGGTGTGTGGGTAATGCCTAGTAAGAATTTATTGTTCCTGTAATTGCGAGTGTTGGAGTTATACCTCGATAATAGGCGAATGATACCAGTTGTGGCGCAGTCGTTATTTTGTAATATATTTTCTTAATGCCTTATAAACTTAGATTGTCTGTAAAAGGAGGGNCTGTAAAAGATGGGAATTAAAGAGACGTGTGGTGTCTACACTGAATGAAAAAGAGTATTACTGTGATCCTCCTATGGTTGAAGTTATCAGATATTTATTACTCAATTTATAGTCATATCAAAGTATAATGTAAAGTGTAGCGGTGGAAATATTTTTGTGTTTTTCAGGTGTAGAATTTGTTTTTTTAAGTCCTCTCAACCAACTTTGTGTTATAAATTACCCTGGGAATTCCCGAAACTCGGCAATTAAAATAAAAAAAAGTATCTCTGGTTATTTTAAGCGATAACCTATAGCTTATTTCAAATAAAATATGAGTTACACAATACTTTTAAGCAGATTATTGCTATTTTTAGAAACATTTCATATTTGAATGACAGGGTTAGAAACCGGCTACTATTTGTTAAGTTCTACACTTTTTTTTACAAATATTCTTTGATTTTCTGTATTATCTAATTTTTATGCAAATTACCACAGACANAAAGTTCTACACTTTTTTTTACAAATATTCTTTGATTTTCTGTATTATCTAATTTTTATGCAAATTACCACAGACATATTGCCTTCAAATAAGTAATGTTATCATTGTTTCGAAACTGAGTTTTTATTTTTTTTATCCAAGGCACTTGGATTTCTGTTATGCTTGAACAAGGAAAATAAAATGTTACATCACTAAATACGAGAATACGAGGAATTGATAAAACGTTCCGTTCTTAATAGGCTAAGAAGACTTGCGATTTGTTCTTGTGTAGCTATTCGTATAGAACACAAAGTAAGACAACGTGCCACTGAAAAATAATTCAAATTCCTAAATTTGACTATTAACTAACTGGGTGTTTTTGCACCGAATGTCTTGCCCAACTGAGAGCAGATTCTACTAACCCAAGTGCGTAAAATACANACTAACTGGGTGTTTTTGCACCGAATGTCTTGCCCAACTGAGAGCAGATTCTACTAACCCAAGTGCGTAAAATACAGCTCTCTCTATCTCTCTCTCTCTATCTCTCTCTCTCTCTTGAAGCTGGGGTGTTATCCATTGCAGGAATCAATAAATGTATAATACAGAAATTAAATTTCATATCAACTTTTGGACAGTAACGAGGTAAAACGTGGCCAATTGTTTTAATTAAACGAACACGTGGACATACAGCCGCAAACTTTCATCTAGCGATTTGTTGGTTAGAAAATTTTTGCTAATTATCTCGTCATCAACCTTTTAGTTATAGTTCAGGTCTTATTTAATTTGTAAGCATCCTTCAATTATATCTTCGGAAATTAGTTGTTAAATAAACTATTATAGCCGAGTAATACAACACCAGGGTTAATATCACAGGGGACTGTTGTGAAACCTTAATATAGTTCGCAGAGCTTTCGCTGCGCGCTAGTGTCGTCGTGTCAGAAGGAAAGAAATGTCTAATTGTTGAAATGATCCAGTTGTGTTTGTTGATTGCGATTGACATGTGGGTGGAACAATGAGGGTAAACTTTAAATTTACGAAGAAAAGATATTTAGAGAGTTGGAGAAACATCATTAAGTTGAAGATTTCGATTAAATAAACCTACGCAAAAAAATTATTTCGTTTTTGGTAAGCACTTTTTAAGGTTTACTGTAATAATTTTATATTTATTGCCAGGAGTTCTGAACAATGTGTGTAACTTATTATTGTTTGTATTTTAATAATATAAATACTTACCTATTCAGGGTTTTCTGACACATACTAGTAATTTTCATCTCTTTATACAAACATGGGTGTGCTTTTAATGTAAAGAACAACATATAAACTGAATCAATAAAAATAATTCATATATTTATTATATGTAAAATTTTAAATACACGGAGTTTTATCTTTACACTTTTATGAAACAATTACAAACGTCNTTATATCTGATTGGTTCCTTATTGTAGTTGACTATTGGATATCTTCTTTCGAGGTTCCCTTTTAACATTATTGCATTATTGCCTCCGCTGCGACAGCCTCCTCTCCTTTGTCCAATATCGCATTCCGTGCCCCTTGCCTCATTACGGTAAGCGCAAAGCTGCTATTACGAACCGGTCCCGCCGGATGAGTCACGGTGCGTGTTGCTTGCCTACAGCTGTGACTACAGGTCCACTGCCCCATGCTAACGGTCCACCTAACTTAATCATATTTGCACATTATTTCTTGGCGTTTCTGTGTTACTTTCCATTGCAGATGCTATATCACTGAATTTCTCTTTTTGCGTACCCACAGATGCCGTTGAAAAAATTTTGTTTCCAGGGAAAAAATTATATGTAGTTTAAAAATTACTGTCCGTACACTTGTTACGAATAGTCACTTTGCGGCAAATTGCTTGCCCCCGTACGTAATTTCATTAAGCGAAAACCGCATTTCGTGATCTGCAAATGTTCCGGAAATGTTGGGGGTGTCCACGTTAGACGTACCATCGTGTATATGCAGTACAACTTTGCCAGGGGAAGTAAACGGATATTTTATTAGTATAGTCTATTAGCAGAAGGCCTATCTTCACACTTTTTTAATCAAACCTTTAAAAAATCACACCATGAATGGCGTGTTTGGTTGTTTCCTAAATATTTCATGTATCTCTAAAGTAACTTTTTTTTGGTTATTTTTAACATTTAATTATATTTTAATTATAACATTTCATTTATAATTAATTTAAGTAAAATTTAAGAGATAGTGGGTGTGTGGGTAATGCCTAGTAAGAATTTATTGTTCCTGTAATTGCGAGTGTTGGAGTTATACCTCGAGAGTAGGCGAATGATACCAGTTGTGGCGCTGTCGTTATTTTGTAATATATTTTCTTAATGCCTTATAAACTTAGATTGTCTGTAAAAGATGGGAATTAAAGAGACGTGTGGTGTCTACACTGAATGAAAAAGAGTATTACTGTGATCCTCCTATGGTTGAAGTTATCAGATATTTATTACTCAATTTATAGTCATATCAAAGTATAATGTAAAGTGTAGCGGTGGAAATATTTTTGTGTTTTTCAGGTGTAGAATTTGTTTTTTTAAGTCCTCTCAACCAACTTTGTGTTATAAATTACCCTGGGAATTCCCGAAACTCCGCAATTAAAATAAAAAAAAAGTATCTCTGGTTATTTTAAGCGATAACCTATAGTTTATTTCAAATAAAAGATGAGTTACACAATACTTTTAAGCAGATTATTGCTATTTTTAGGAACATTTCATATTTGAATGACATGGTTAGAAACTGGCTACTATTTGTAAAGTTCTACACTTTTTTTTACAAATATTCTTTGATTTTCTGTATTATCTAATTTTTATGCAAATTACCACAGACATATTGCCTTCAAATAAGTAATGTTATCATTGTTTCGAAACTGAGTTTTTATTTTTTTTATCCAAGGCACTTGGATTTCTGTTATGCTTGAACAAGGAAAATAAAATGTTACATCACTAAATACGAGAATACGAGGAATTGATAAAACGTTCCGTTCTTAATAGGCTAAGAAGACTTGCGATTTGTTCTTGTGTAGCTATTCGTATAGAACACAAAGTAAGACAACGTGCCACTGAAAAATAATTCAAATTCCTAAATTTGACTATTAACTAACTGGGTGTTTTTGCACCGAATGTCTTGCCCAACTGAGAGCAGATTCTACTAACCCAAGTGCGTAAAATACACCTCTCTCTATCTCTCTCTCTATCTCTCTCTCTCTCTCTCTCTCTTGAAGCTGGGGTGTTATCCATTGCAGGAATCAATAAATGTATAATACAGAAATTAAATTTCATATCAACTTTTGGACAGTAACGAGGTAAAACGTGGCCAATTGTTTTAATTAAACGAACACGTGGACATACAGCCGCAAACTTTCATCTAGCGATTTGTTGGTTAGAAAATTTTTGCTAATTATCTCGTCATCAACCTTTTAGTTATAGTTCAGGTCTTATTTAATTTGTAAGCATCCTTCAATTATATCTTCGGAAATTAGTTGTTAAATAAACTATTATAGCCGAGTAATACAACACCAGGGTTAATATCACAGGGGACTGTTGTGAAACCTTAATATAGTTCGCAGAGCTTTCGCTGCGCGCTAGTGTCGTCGTGCCAGAAGGAAAGAAATTTCTAATTGTTGAAATGATCCAGTTGTGTTTGTTGATTGCGATTGACATGTGGGTGGAACAATGAGGGTAAACTTTAAATTTACGAAGAATAGATATTTAGAGAATTGGAGAAACAACATTAAGTTGAAGATTTCGATTAAATAAACCTACGCAAAAAAATTATTTCGTTTTTGGTAAGCACTTTTTAAGGTTTACTGTAATAATGTTATATTTATTGCCAGGAGTTCTGAACAATGTGTGTAACATATTATTGTTTGTATTTTAATAATATAAATACTTACCTATTCAGGGTTTTCTGACACATACTAGTAATTTTCATCTCTTTATACAAACATGGGTGTGCTTTTAATGTAAAGAACAACATATAAACTGAATCAATAAAAATAATTAATATATTTATTATATGTAAAATTTTAAATACACGGAGTTTTATCTTTACACTTTTATGAAACAATTACAAACGTCGTCCAGTTAACTTGTATTGTCCATTAATGCAGTAAATATTTAAATGGCCATCACAAAGAAATTATTTTGTTTCCATGCGTACATGTACAACATGCATATACACATGCTGTATATAACGTAAAAATCAATATATTTGCATCTCACCAAATACTAAACGTTATGATTGTCTTCAAAACATATATATATATATATATATATATATATATATATATATATATAACATCTTGTATGAAGCGAATGTATTGAGTTTATGTTGTATACAGTTTCATATANTTGCAATTCCGCCCTACTACTTTCTCACCTCATTTCACCCTCATCGGCTCTCAAGACCTCGTTGTTCAGAGCCGCCCAGATCTCTCAACTCAACTCAACTCCACGATGTTATCCGGCTGTCCGTTGTGACTGCAATGGTGTGCGCTGCAAACATCTCTAGTACATCTACAATGTTATTTTACATTGGTTGGTAAAGCCCTAACGCATGTAACAGATTCCTTCATTGTTGTACACGCCATTGTTANCAATGTTATTTTACATTGGTTGGTAAAGCCCTAACGCATGTAACAGATTCCTTCATTGTTGTACACGCCATTGTTATTTTATTGATTATAGAGCTCTTCTGGTAAAATATTGTTACGAAACTTTTAATATCTTATTTTAAGTACATTCCTCTGTACACCTCCACTGTATGCAATCGCTAATCATATAATTTAAATATGCTTACTTACTAACTTGTAAATTTGCAATTAAGTGTGTCTTCTGAGATATTCTGCTTGTTAATATAAGGATGAAGAAAGGCAGAATATACGAGCTCTCAAGGAACCTGTCTCTTCAACTCGTGGCTTAAACACACGGCCGATCTCTTCCAGTCATACGTTATTATTTATGATGTGATTTATTTTACAAGATGCGTACATAATTGTGTCGATAAAGCTAGCTAATATACAATATTAATAAATGAAAAAACTTGCATATAAAGGTATAACTCCAACATGAAATAGTGCTTCTTGTGAAAATGTTGACAAAATTAACAGAGGGCAGTACATGGGTCTAAAACGAAATAAAAAAAAGTGAAAGTAACACGTATAGATAAAACACATGGAAAAAACTTTTAAAAGAAAAAATTTCAAGAAGGAAAATAACTGTAATACTAAACACTAACATGGAAATTACGCGATAAAATAGAGTAGCAAACTGATGGAGAATAATAAACGATAATATTTCTCTAAATACAACAAGTAAAGATGTAAGTGGAAGCTGCTTTAAAAATAGGAAAATACTAATGTTTTATCCGAGATGCAACAGACACCCCAGCATCCATCGACGCTATTTTGCTTCCAAACGCAACTTCGCGTTGTAGCGTGTTTCAGATAGCGTTTCATCGATTATGACCATTCCTCCCTGCAACGATCGCTACCTATTGTTTCAACGCAAACACTTTGCGTCAACACACACTTTGCGACGACGGTCGGCAATACTTACATTGAAAAATATCTCCCTTTTGAATAAAATTGTGGCAGGTTTATGTCTTCGACGTTTACCAAAAGCCATTTTTGGCGTCACTTAAATGACCAACACGTGCGCAAAAAAGAAATAAGAAAAAAATTCACGCATACAAACATCGAGCAAAATATTGAAACCTGGTCAGCTTGCACTAAGTTGTGAACTGCCATATTTCATATTTTGGATATACAATTACGTGCTTTTTTCTTGTATACCTTATGATAATCTTAGCTTATAACCTCTAACATTCTTAGTCTATTCATACAATTTTACGTAGATATCAAGAGTTTATAGAAGATGTGTTTTGAGACGATAATTCATGATTCATAATAAATACTCCATACCATGAATTATATTTAATTTAGTTCCTTGTAATTTGTAACTCGTAATATATAATAAACAAACTGTAATTACGTTCATTGTATTTTGAACTCGTACGTAGTGCATAATAAAAAAACGCGCAGACTTATTGGATAAAAATTTCACATTTTTTAAAACTTTCGCTATTTGAGTGCATGACGAGAAAAAATTTAAAAGATCTAGTTAGTTAAAATTCTAAAAAAAACCATTATAAGTTTAAAAAAAAATTACTATATTGAATTAGAACCCACTATCATTCTACCTCTTGAGTCTACGCAGCGGCCCAAGCCACTACACTACAGTGCAATTGTAAACTACGCGTTTCACATTAGTTGAATTAGCTGCCACACNCGCAGCGGCCCAAGCCACTACACTACAGTGCAATTGTAAACTACGCGTTTCACATTAGTTGAATTAGCTGCCACACAACTGTCAGACACAACGGATTGAAAATATAAGTACTCATTTTGAAAACAAATTGCATACGGGAGATACTGTTTATAAGCTCAATTATTTAATTAAGACAGTTTTATTCACGAGTTGCGGTCACTCATGAAATATGTCCGCCATTTTCTCTTGCGCTGCGCGAGACGCAAAGTGGTTTGCGCGGTGTATGTCTCCTGCGTTAAGTTCGCGATCGTTTTGATAGTCGACGCAGACTTTACGTTCGCAAACTGAGTGGTCGTAATCAGAACTAACGCAAAGTACGGTTTTTTGTCGTGGTCTAACGCAAAACTGCTTTGCGTTTCCTGGCATCGCAGTCATAACAGACCCGCAGANAGTACGGTTTTTTGTCGTGGTCTAACGCAAAACTGCTTTGCGTTTCCTGGCATCGCAGTCATAACAGACCCGCAGATAACATAACAGTTACGTGCGGCAGATTAATGGCCACTCTCAGTCGTCCATAAATCTGCATACAGTATGTGGGCTTACTATATACCGCCAATGCTGGGTTGCTTCCGCATCTACCGAGCAACTGTGTAGCTACGATTTGATTACGAAGCTAAAACATTCTGCTTCTCAAATTGCTGCTTCTTAGAAATAACATCTGAATGTTGGCTTCAACTATAGACTACGACACGCTACCCTTTTGTCACGAAATAACTCTTTGTTCGATGAAAATTAGTAGTTTGCTTCGTGTCCACATCTAGAAGTTGAGCAGTAGATGAAATATGGTGGTGCATAATTACTTTTGGAGAAACCTGGATCTCGCACTGCACATGAAGCAACTTAAGCACCGTTGGTATGCATCAAGCCTACTGGTTGTTACTGTCAAAAGGCGATGGGTACATAAAGTTCGCCTACATAAAGTTTTTAGGAAGGACATTATACGTTATTCCAGTCCGTCAATTGAATGAATTATAAGCAGACAATAAATGAAGTCGTCAATTCAATATCACCAGCGCGTCATAAATTCTTGGTGAAACTCTGTGGCCGAGGTCGTTAAATTCCGTGTTCGGTTAAGTCAACGATGCCTGTGCCGTCTCCTGATATCATTTCAGGTTATCTTGGTTTGTAAGTAGCCTCTCCCCGTATCTTCCGGCATAAGTGTGAGAGTGTTATTACAACCGAAAAGCTAAATCAATATTCGTTCGTATTCAGGGGCAAAATAGCTTTGTTTGCCTGAGGAATATGTCTTCAGCATACGCTTTCACATTTTCCGCAGAATAATGTTAAATCAACAATAGCTGCAAAATGTTTAGGAAAGATTTTATATTCTTTAAGGGCTACGTACTTCCTTAAATGTTATTGGACGGGGCAGAGGGATGGGTAATTACGCACTTCTGCACTTATCGTAATCACGGATAGCTCCGATGTCAATGCGACAGCTAATGGATTTGGAAGATCCCCGTCAATTAACTGCTCCGTATTCCTGTATGCAAGTAAGCGAGTAGGGCAGGATACCGCATGACCAGACGCATTCCGTTCCTCTAAGCATTTAGTTCACAGTTATTTAAACACTTTTGAAATCAGCCTATGAAAAATGAATCCCTCCCAGGGTCACCAGAAACATTCCGTTCCTCGCAGCATTCAACGACCGCGGTTATATAAGTACTTTTTAAATAAACCTGTGAAAAAAGACATTTCCTCCCGTGCTCGCAGTAAAGCTAACAGCAAAGCAGGAAAACAAGTTATGTGCCTTAACATCGTATTAATAGTGTGACTTTTTAAATTCGATGATAATTATTTCATTTAATTATTTATTTGTATTGTGTGTAAAAGAGCAATAATTTTCATGTCAGTAATATATTATCTTCACATTCATTACAAATTCACAATTCCAATTAATCGACGGATGAAAAGCGTAACAGAGGCCATGGCAGTGTTAATTTCCGAGAGTATATGCAGCACCGAGGCTGTGTTTACTGCGTATTTCCACCAATCATTTTTCAACATAGTGTCCTTATCTAACGGGCCCCACTAAACTGACCTAGGAAAGTGGGCTAATACGTATTTTTATAGTTTCAATTAACATTAGCTGAAATAAACTANTCCCACTAAACTGACCTAGGAAAGTGGGCTAATACGTATTTTTATAGTTTCAATTAACATTAGCTGAAATAAACTAACATATAATTGTAGTTCAATAAGCGTGTTTGAAACTTAAACTGCTCTAATGTATTGCCCGTCTCATATGACTTGGCAAGATTATGACAGTCAATGAGTGGCAAATTGACATATACGAAACAAACAAAGTGCAATTTACAAATCCTGTATCAACTGATGCATGAACGAACAGAAGTTAATATTGCGTTGGCTATTCTGAATGGACTGCTGGCGCACATCAGACAAGCAGAAAATATGCGATAAGAAAGACGTTCCTAAATGAATTAATACATTTTATTTTACATGGTCAGAAAGCAGCGATTTTTAGAGTTACAAATTAAACTTCGAGATAAAGTAGAAATGTATAGTTGTTCAAAATGAAATGTACAATAAAACTATCCGTATCCAAATGAAACGCAACTTCAAAACCTTGAGAGTTATTTTCACGTCGTATCCCCACTCTCGATCCATTTTTTCCATACGTGCTTNAAACGCAACTTCAAAACCTTGAGAGTTATTTTCACGTCGTATCCCCACTCTCGATCCATTTTTTCCATACGTGCTTAATATTAATTCCAAAAGCATACAGAAATATTGCATGGTATTGTTGAATTATTTTTTTTATAATTTGACGAAACATATTTTAATTCGTGTCGTTTCAAGCCAGTAATAGAAGAAAAGTTAACTTTTAAAAAGAAGGGATCAAGAGGCAAGCGAACGTGTTGCTATCTGTTGAGTAACGCTCTAGGCTCACAACTCGCCCTGCCATGCCATGCTCGCCATCTGTCTGCTCTTTCCCGAAGCATTACCAGCTACAAAAAAAATAGCTTTCGTGTGTAAAATAACAAATTTATAAACAGATACCAATAGTTTTATTTTTCCACGAGGCGAGCTCTGCATAATTTTTAAGGTAACATGTATTTCGTGTACAGGGATTTTGATTACCAGTAATTTCTATTAGGCCGGTAATCGTTCGTCTACGTCCTTTACACGCCACGTTGTTCTCCCGCAAACCCATTTCATTGTTTCCGTGTTGTAACTATATTGTTTTAATAAAACGAAGAAAGTGGGANAAACGCAACTTCAAAACCTTGAGAGTTATTTTCACGTCGTATCCCCACTCTCGATCCATTTTTTCCATACGTGCTTGATATTAATTCCAAAAGCATACAGAAATATTGCATGGTATTGTTGAATTATTTTTTTTATAATTTGACGAAACATATTTTAATTCGTGTCGTTTCAAGCCAGTAATAGAAGAAAAGTTAACTTTTAAAAAGAAGGGATCAAGAGGCAAGCGAACGTGTTGCTATCTGTTGAGTAACGCTCTAGGCTCACAACTCGCCCTGCCATGCCATGCTCGCCATCTGTCTGCTCTTTCCCGAAGCATTACCAGCTACAAAAAAAATAGCTTTCGTGTGTAAAATAACAAATTTATAAACATATACCAATAGTTTTATTTTTCCACGAGGCGAGCTCTGCATAATTTTTAAGGTAACATGTATTTCGTGTACAGGGATTTTGATTACCAGTAATTTCTATTAGGCCGGTAATCGTTCGTCTACGTCCATTACACGCCATGTTGTTCTCCCGCAAACCCATTTCATTGTTTCCGTGTTGTAACTATATTGTTTTAATAAAACGAAGAAAGTGGGACGCACCTGAACAGTTTTTAAACAATTCTTACATTATTCCAAGCCACATATTTCCAACTTGAACTGTTTAGTATCAGTAATAGCAGAATTGCTGCTTTGCAATAGTCATTGCCCTCCAACTATCTCTGTACAAAATATCTTGTCGATCCGTTGCTCCGTTGCAACGTAAAATAAGGACAAACAAACAAACAAACAAACAAACAAGAACACTTTCGCATTTATAATATTAGTTGGTATTTGAATGCTGGTCACTATAATTTTCTTGCTTTTAGACGGTGACTACCACTAAAAATTGTCGAGTGGCGACTTCTATGCCAGCTTATAACCTGCACAGCAAACTAACATGAGGCGATACTCAGAATTAAGGGGCTAAAATAATTATGTATTAAAGCAAGTTGCTTAGACAGAATAAGTATACGAGAGAACAGCTCTGACATAATAAATTAGTTGTCGTCCTATACGGAGTATATAAAGTGAATGTACTGCTCATTCGTCATTCTATAATTAATTCACTGTTCGGTGTTAATTTGCTTAGACCATTGTTCTTTCAGCTATCCTCTTCTAAACCGGAACTGGAAAAATAAACCAAAGTTGCCTATTTCTTATTAAAAGAATGGGTGCGTGTACTTATGTACGCGCGTTAGAAGTTGTACTTCTTTGGCGTGACTAAAATAAAATTTTATTACGTATGCAAATAATTTATGTAAGTAGGAAAAACGATAAAATGACCGAAGAAAGACATTAAATACAATTAATAAAGGTTTGATTAAAGAACATAATTAAATTACCCTCAAATCGCCAAAAGAAGTATAACTTAATAAAATAATACTTACAAAAAATTAACCTCAAATACTTAAAAAAATCTTTAATTTTATTTTACAATTTTTGTCTCTAGCAAATTTTTCACGGCACAATGTAAGTAAAATTAATTAATAATAATATATATATATACATATATATATATATACAATGAATTACTAATATAAATGAAATGTTTTTTCAATTTGCTTATTACGTAAACTGATTTTCTGTTNATTAAATTACCCTCAAATCGCCAAAAGAAGTATAACTTAATAAAATAATACTTACAAAAAATTAACCTCAAATACTCAAAAAAATCTTTAATTTTATTTTACAATTTTTGTCTCTAACAAATTTTTCACGGCACAATGTAAGTAAAATTAATTAATAATAATATATATATACATATATATACAATGAATTACTAATATAAATGAAATGTTTTTTCAATTTGCTTATTACGTAAACTGATTTTCTGTTCGTTTAAAATATAACCACGCGCTATGTTGTGTACCTTGCGTTTGTATATAGCTAGACGATACTCTCATGCGCGTTGGGTCATACCCCTACCAAATTTACTGTCAAATTTTGTTACACTGTACGCGCGCAACTTCCGTTGCACACTAATATTTTACCCTCAACGCGCCAAAATAAGTATAACTTCAAAAATTAAGAGGTTCAGTCTAATCACCTTGATTAACAAACATGTGCACAAAATAAAATAGAGAACATCCTTAACTATTATTCAACAAAATTAGTAGACATATAAAAGTAATGCATTACTACGAATGTAACTGCGAGTAAACAGATCAGAAAAATTATGAACTGCCAGAACTTACGCAGAGGTGGAACCAGTCACAGTGCACCTAATAACCTTCCAATTCCTTTGGACTATAGCTTTTTAATTAGACCTTGTGTAAACCGTGCGTTTCATTGACAACTTAAGAGACGCGTAAATGTAATTTGTCTAAATTAACCTAACCTTGGCTAATTTTAATCCTGCGTAACAAAATATCTAAGTTTTCTGCGTCCGCCTCCTGGAACCTCTCATTCCCACGGAGCTGCGGCCAGCACTCCGAGGTGATCGTGCCTGACGTCGAACCTCGGCTCTCCTTCCTCCGGGGAGCCGACAACGACCTCAGAACACACCGTCTCGCTCTTAGACTAGCACTAGCGCTTTTAAGCTCTAGGGCGAACCGAAGCTCGGCTGGAACTCTCCGTCTGCATCACACGTATGCGCTTGCACTTTGAACCACTCGGCAAAATTACTCAGCTCTAACATAGGCGAAGACCGCTTTCTCGCTTAAACGTCGTCTCGGTTAGGCATCAGTAAATCGACTCCTCCAATAAACCAACTTCTCTACGCTGCGTCCTGTGAACGACTCGCCGTCCTCCAAACACAGAGTAGCAAGTACCACTCCCGCGGCCACGACTACTGAACCAGCGGGACCTCGGTTGTTGAACCAGGGGCTGGTCGGTCTCCCGTCCACGCATTTCGCGACAAGCGGCCGCCAATCGCCCGGCAACAACTGCACATCCTTTGGAATGAGAACTCTGAACGCTAGTGCGACAGCGTGCTTCCGTGAAATGTCAGAATCACGGCGTCAACAGCCTGCTGTGAACTCTTGAGCCTCGCGGACTCACGGTNTCGAGCCTCGCGGACTCACGGCCGTACCAAACAAAAATCACTGATACACAATAAGTCTTCTTCCTCTCGTTAGGAGTAAAAAAGGTGCATCCTCCTTCCTTAAAGCATTTCAATTGAACACAATTTCCGTTTGTTAAATTGTACTTGCTCGTAGACAATGGTAGCTCCTTAAAAATTTATTTTAGAAAACTGCGGGCTCTAGGGGATACAGCTAATACATAGATGCATGCTTCGCTCTGAGTTTTATTCCTTTATGGGGAAAAACTTTCACTGTAACATAAGACACCGTTTTGAAAAGTGCATAAAACTATATATGGTTTGTGCTGGAAAACGTTCTTCGTCTCTTTATTCTCACTTCCTCCAGCAGTCGCGCTCTGTTTCGTTAACTTCAAGTGAAAATTGCAAACAAAAAACTGCAGTTTCAATACTTGGATAGTTTCGAAAGTATCTTCTGTATAAAGTTCTAGAAGATTTTTCCCCGGACAGTGGTTTGCTCGTATAGTTCCAAAAAAAACCGGAAGTTGCAGATAGTCAGGTCATGGAATAGAAGAATTTGTCCATTAACCGAGAATTCAACAGAATTGAACATTATTTTCCTACAAGAACTTGCTGTGCATGGGTCCAAAGAAAATATAGTGGTGTGCCACAATTTTGAACGTTTGCATGCTCATTTCTTCCGAGTATCACAATTCATCAATTTATAAATATATTTAATTAAACTTAGCTCTTTGAGTATCAATTGCATTATATTTTTTAATTAAGCATAATTGCTTCATTTTTTTGCTTACTTTTTGATGAAATCTTACTTTTAAAATGCGAAGTAAACATATTTTTTTCTGGCACCGATAAAATAAAAACTTGTCTTTGTCCGATGTCACGGACATCATGAAACACGGATTAAACTTCCATCAGCTCGTAGAGCGTCTTTAACGTCGTTATCCTTGTAGGCTCTGAAGTAAAGTTCTTCTGATTTCTCAAAAATAAATGCTCACACAGAAACTTATGTTTTCTTTCAGGAACACGAAGAACGATGATTTATTCTTCATGTAGGCTAAAATACGCAAAGTGTCATAATTGCATATTTCAAATGAAAATATTGTTAATTTTCATCTGTAGTTAAAACTGTTTTTGCATATTTGCTCTATTGTCATAAGTAACATTCTCGCCTCCAGGGTTTAGCCATTTTCAGCATGCATTTGATGATTTTCATAAAAACAATCACACATAAAAAAGACGGTACTGATATAACTAATGAGCCTACTTTCTTTAACATTGGTGGAATAAATTTATTAACAATTTCTTAAAAGCTGAGTTGGTAGGTACGAGTTGACTTCTCTTTGAAATAATAAAATTATAAATGAAACCAGAAACTTATGCAACGTAGTGAGACAATTAAAAATACACACGTGCCTTAGCTTGGACTCGAACCCAGAAAATCTCTTACCATAAGCTTGTGTACAATCCACTGCATTACGGAGGTTGAATTCGGAGCATCAACTTCGGATTTAATCAGTCTAATGTTTTGAATGATGGGGTTAACTAACCTAAAATATTTACAGACCCATAATTTTGAAAATAAAAGACTGAGCTACTTAAAACATGTAAGTTCGCATGGCCTACCGTAGCGCTACTTTTGTGAAGAATTTGGTGGAGATAGGGTTTTTGGTCCCGGACATATGACATACACAACTATATTTTCTAATTTGATACTATCGTACAAAACTGCCAAAAAAGATGCTCTACATACCATGCTTCTAATGTATATTCTAAACATTCTAATTTTGGTTGAATTTCGTTAAATTGTCTAATATATGTGGTAAACTTACCTTAACTATTTATGAAGCCGCCATTTTGAACATCGTTGTCTGGCCCATTTAAATCTTAAAAGTTTACATGGCCATCTGTAGCATTTATGGTGTGCAAAATGTTGTACAAATTAGTTTAAATGTTCTAGTGTAACATTTGATGGGACTCGGTTGATTGGTCCTCAATATATGGCATTAAACATCCATAATGTTCCTGTAGCGACCTTCATAAATAGGGGACAAAAAAGTAATGTACCAGCACTTTCGATGATTGTTTACTGCCAATATACCAAATTAAGTATAAATGGATTACATAGTTTCGTAGATACATAACTCGTAACTAAAATGATTTTATGGCTGCCATTCTGAATAAAAAGTGTGTCAAACTTTAAAAATACATACATTAAAATAGCCTACCACAATACGTCATCTTCGCCAAATTTTGTAAGAATGAGATGAATGTTTCCTGAGATATGAGCTAAAAAACTTTATTTCTATTGGTGATGCTAACTTGCAAAATGGCAGAGAATTNCTGTAGCGACCTTCATAAATAGGGGACAAAAAAGTAATGTACCAGCACTTTCGATGATTGTTTACTGCCAATATACAAAATTAAGTATAAATAGATTACATAGTTTCGTAGATACATAACTCGTAACTAAAATGATTTTATGGCTGCCATTCTGAATAAAAAGTGTGTCAAACTTTAAAAATACATACATTAAAATAGCCTACCACAATACGTCATCTTCGCCAAATTTTGTAAGAATGAGTTGAATGTTTCCTGAGATATGAGCTAAAAAACTTTATTTCTATTGGTGATGCTAACTTGCAAAATGGCAGAGAATTNTTGAATGTTTCCTGAGATATGAGCTAAAAAACTTTATTTCTATTGGTGATGCTAACTTGCAAAATGGCAGAGAATTGATGCTCTGCATATACAAATTTTATGTTTGTAATTGTTACTGCCAGCATACAAAGTTAAATTGAAATTTGTTTCGTTGAGAAAATTTACTGAGCTTAAATATTAATGTAGCCACCCACCATTTTCAAAATAAGTGCCTGGCCTTCTTAAAACATAACAGTTTACACCAACTGCTAAAGTAATATTTGTTTGCCAAATGTGGTAGGAATCGGTAATTTTTTTTACCGATATATGACATAATAACTTTATTTATTCGTATTGCGCTATCTTCCACAATTGCCAACAAAAGTGGTTACTTGTTGGTATATATTATGCTTGTAATGGGTACTGTCAGTATACAANATCTTCCACAATTGCCAACAAAAGTGGTTACTTGTTGGTATATATTATGCTTGTAATGGGTACTGTCAGTATACAATATTTGGTTGAAATTGGTTATATGGTATGGTAGATATACCAAATAAATATAAATATTTGTATGGCTGCCATTTTGAAAATAAAGAACGTAGTCTAGTTATATTACTTACGTTAAGTTGGCCTATATGAGTATTCCTTNAGGCTGCCATTTTGAAAATAAAGAACGTAGTCTAGTTATATTACTTACGTTAAGTTGGCCTATATGAGTATTCCTTATGTGCCAAATTGGAAGATAATTGGTTTAATAGTTTTCGATATATAATGTAAAATATTTTTTATTAATTCGGTATTATTTTCCAAAATGGCTTACCAACAACAATATGCATCTCAAAATTTTATACTGACTTGATGCTCTGCCAGCCTAAAAAATTTGTTTTGAATCGGTTTAATGGTTTTTGAGTAAAACATATCCTCCCAAATTTTAAAACAGTCGCCATTTTTAAATTGTGTACTCCACGTAGTCGAAAACTATAAAAATCAGGTGTCCTTGCTAAGTATTATATGTGGACCAAGTTTGGTTAAATTCGGTTAAAGTATTCAAAAATTTTAATGGGAGGACACAATAACGCACAAAAACCCACAAATACACAACACACACACACNGGTTAAAGTATTCAAAAATTTTAATGGGAGGACACAATAACGCACAAAAACCCACAAATACACAACACACACACACACGCAGACAGGAACGTGATCGCGTAAGCCTTTCTTCGGCAAGTAGACTAAAAATTAAAGTTATATNCACACACACACACGCAGACAGGAACGTGATCGCGTAAGCCTTTCTTCGGCAAGTAGACTAAAAATTAAAGTTATATGCCCTACTTGTACCATCAGATTATCAGATATTCTAATGTTAGGCAAATATGGATTCCTGAGACAGCCTCAAATTAATTTACCTAATCAGTAAACAGGAGATTTTGAAATACTGTGCAATTTGATGTCTGGATGTTCACTGCTCAAATATCGAAATAAGAAGTTCCTGATAATTAATTAGCCTACTTTCCTCTACATTGGTGAAAAGAGATTTTATTCAAGTTCTCAAAAGCTGCATGGCCTTTCCATAGGTGTGTAAAATTTTGTGGAAATTAGTTTAACTATTCCGGAAATATGGTAAAATGTTCAATTCACTCACGTGAAATTACTTTGCAAAAAATTCGGCAAAAGAAGATTTCTGTGTGCAAAAATGACGCTTTTAGTTTATACTGTTTACTTAGAACATTTGGTTGAATTTTGTTGAAACATTTCATAGATATAACAAATTAATCTAAATTATTCCTATAAACACCATTAAAACATGCCCGCCACACATAACACATGTTCATTTACATACCCTACTGTAGCAACACTTGCGTGAAATTTTTGTATGAATCGGTGGATTGTTCTTCGAGATATGGCATTGAACCTCTATTGCTCATGTGACGATCTTCATAAATGGTGGACAAACAGTTTATGTATCACACATTCGATGATTGTCATAGATGCAATATACAAAGTTTTTACAGTATATATCTAAAACTACTGAACTAATTTTCACCAAATTTGGCACGTAGGTAATACTATGATATTACAGATAAACGTAGGTAATTAAAATTTATTAGATTCTTATTTTAAAAATGGCGGCCATACACATATTTTAGGTTTATTTGGTATAAATGTCATACCATTTGACCAATCTCAACCAAATGTTGTACTATGACAGTATATATTACAAGCATCATATAAGCCAANAATGTCATACCATTTGACCAATCTCAACCAAATGTTGTACTATGACAGTATATATTACAAGCATCATATAAGCCAAGCAAAAAACAACTTTGTCAGCCATTTTGTAAGATAGCAAAGCAAGAATTAATAAAGTTTTTGTGTAATTTATCGGTAAAGAATTGACATATTCCTACAAAATTTAGCAAACAGGCACTGTGGCAGTTGTTATGTACAAATATGTNTTATCGGTAAAGAATTGACATATTCCTACAAAATTTAGCAAACAGGCACTGTGGCAGTTGTTATGTACAAATATGTTTCAAGTATGTCATACCATTATTTTCAAAATGGCTGCCATCTGGCTATTTTAGCATAGCATACTTTATCTTCGAAACCATTTAATCAATTCCAACTTAACTTTGTATGCTTGAAGTGTTGATAACAAACATCAAACGTGTCTACACGGAGCCTCTTTTGTCCTTTATTTTGTAAGATAGAGTCGCACAAATAGAAAAATATTTTATGTTATATCTCGGGAAACAATTGACAGATTCCTACCAAATATCGCATCAAGTAGTACTACGGTAGGTGATGTTAAATTATGTGTTTTTGGAATAGCAGGCACTTATTTTCAAAATTGCAGAAAATAGCTATTTTAGTTTTGTTTGTTATATTGTCAAAACACTATTATTAATTCCAATAAAACTTTGTATGCTGGCTTTATATATAACAACCATCAAATGTGTCCATACGAATTCTCTTTGGCACCATTTCGTAAAATAGTATGTCTTGACATATTAAAATTACGTGATATCTCAAAAAAAAAACAACGGATTTCTACCAAATTTGGCTAACAAGTAGCATTGTGGCAGGCCATGCAAACTGGTAAACTTTGAAAGGGCCAGACATTCATATTTTCAAAATGGTGGCCATATAAAATTTTTGCTTAGAATTTTTATCTACGAAAGTGCAAAACAAATTTCAATTTTACTTTGTATACTGACAGTATCTATTAAATCCATCAAAATTTTCTACGCAAAGTCACATTTCTACATGAAACAATACAGATTTTTTGACGTATCTCGTAAAACAATCAACCGATTTCTTTCAAATTTGGAGATGAAATTTTACTATGTTAGGTGATTTTTATTTATGTGTGTAAGTCTCTTATTTTATGAATGGCGCCTATGCAAACCGTTTAGCTTGGNTATGTTAGGTGATTTTTATTTATGTGTGTAAGTCTCTTATTTTATGAATGGCGCCTATGCAAACCGTTTAGCTTGGTGTGCTATATCTACGAAACTATGCAACAGTTTTAAATTTAACTTTGTATATTGTATCTATGACAATCATCGAATGTGTAATACATAAATTGTTTGTCCACCATTTATTAAGATCGTCACATGAACAATGGAGGTTTTATGCCATAACTCGAAGAACAATCCACCGACTCATGCCAAAATATCTCACGCAAGTGTTGCTACAGTAGGGTATGTAAATTAACATGTGTTATGTGCGGCAGGCATGTTTTAATGGTGTATATATATATATATATATAATTTAGTTAAATTTGTTATATATATGAAACGTTTCAACAAAATTTAACCACATTTTTTGTGTAAACAGTATTAATTACAAGCATCATTTATGCATACAGCGATCCTTTTTTACCGGATTATTTGGAGAGTTGTGTCAAGTGAGTAAATTTAACATTTAGCCATATTTCTGGAATAATTAAACTAATTTTAAAAAAAATGTTGCGCACCTACAGAAGGCCATGTAAAGGCACGTGATTTAAATGGAGCCAGACATAGATTTTCAAAATGGCCATGTAAATTTTTTGATATGTTTGGCAAATATATTTAACAATTTAACCATTTCAATCAAACTTTTTATGATGGTAGTATATATTAGAAACATTATGCACAGAGCCTCTTTTTAAGCAAATTTGAAAGATATCCTCGTTTGATAAAATAAGGATTTTATGCCATATCTCAGAAACCAGTTGAACGGTTTTCACCAAATTTTTCACACAAGTAGCGTTTTGGTAGGCCATGTAAACGTATGTGTTTTTAGTGGCGCAGGCACTTATTTTCAAAATGATGGCGGTGTAAATATTTCAGGTTAGTGAACCCTATCATTCAAAACATTAGATTGGTTACATCCGAAGTTGATGCTCCGAATCCTACCTCCGTGGTGCAGTTGATTCCAAGCTATCTTAATTTCGCAAGTTCTGAGGGAAAGTCACACTTGTACTTTAATTGTCTTGATAGTGTTTCACATATTTCTGGTTTTATCTCTAATTATATTGCTGTCAATGTGACGTCGACGCTTACCTATCATCTAAGCTTTTAAGAACTTCACTAAAATGTATTTGCACCCATGTGGAGGAAAGTATGATTTTAGTAGAGATGATGAAAAATAGCGAAATGTTTTTGAGTCAACATAGCTTCTATAACACTCTGAGTAGTTTATTCTTCCCTGATTGGATGAACAAAGTTTTGCCTTGGCCAAGTTGTTTGCAGATCAATCACGGACGTCCATCCTTATAGTACCCTCATTGCCCCAGTGAAATGGGATAATATCTTCATACTACGATGATAACCAAGAAGGAAAGAAAACTGTCGGACATGTGTACATTATGTTGAGTCCTAGCAAACAGTCGACCTTTCCCGCGACAAACCATCATCTCTACACTTATTTTCTTTTTGTATTGAATAACCATACCTTGGTTTAGAAAATGTAATAAGTACATTCTTTTTTTTTATATTATTTCAACTCCCGGCATTGTTGCACCTAACTTCAACGTCGCTTTAGTAATATAAGATTGCTTTTCCGGACATCGTTTTGAGGGCTTTCTGGTTGTTAAGGCCCACAGATGATGTGACTTCATTTTCTGCACCCACAAATTTCAGATACATCGTGTATATTTGTTTTCTATTGATAAGGAAACCATTTTTCCTGGTTATTTGTCTGTGGTACTGTAAAAGGTTTTTTTTCGGTTTTTTGTCTTGCTGAGTTTTATGTGTGTGCGATTTTTATTTAGTCTCATTGTTGGAAATGGACAAATCCAATCATACCAATATAATAACATTAACTCGCCATTGCCATTATGCTTCAAAGATAAAATACAGACGTATTTTTCTCCTACCTCTGAAAAAACGGACAATAAAAAAGGGATTTTTTTAAATTACAATTTTACGATAATATGTTTGCNTTTTCTCCTACCTCTGAAAAAACGGACAATAAAAAAGGGATTTTTTTAAATTACAATTTTACGATAATATGTTTGCTGACTACGATTAATATGACGAGACAAAACTATACCACCTTCGATTATTAGTTTTAAAATTTCCTGGCAAAATGTCGAATTCTCATAACAGATATATTTACTGAGATACGCATATACGTGCAAATAATGATTTCACAGAAAATATTTTTGGTAGGATAATCCTCTTAATACTTCCAACATTCCCATCGCCCCACAGCTTGGTAGTAATCTCCGACATTCGCCTGGAAACACTTTTAAGTTTCGCATCCCTTTGCAGTCCCCGAGCTAATTGGGGCAGTGGTGACGCATCGCACACAAATATGGAAGGGCGCGGCTTCGATTTCTGGTCTGGCCAGCTTGATTTCGGTTTTCCTTGGTTTAGAAAAATCACTCCGTGCGGTTACGTGGCAAAACTACAGGTCTTGTTTCTTACCGCTCCTTCTTGCCTGAGGAACGTTTTCCCTGTAAAAATGGTCCCACTGGCGATGGGACGTTAAGTGCCACCTACCTGCATAAGTCTCATGGAAGCCTGTTCAGGGATGCCGATGTCTTTGGAGTGCGTCAAATAACTCATAAGGTGTAACAATATTAGAGCAGTTTATTCGGCAGAGGAAATAATTCATCCGGAAGAGAAATGTAGCAGACAAAACCAATCGCATAGTTTGACATTTAGTCGGTGTCATTTACCAATAACTTATTAATAATTATATGGCAATAATAATAAATATTTCATCGGTAAATAAAAATGGACGCCTTGATGTAACACTTTTGTNATTAATAATTATATGGCAATAATAATAAATATTTCATCGGTAAATAAAAATGGACGCCTTGATGTAACACTTTTGTCTGCGCCATTTAAAAGAAAATCGTACGCTTAAAATTAAGGGGATGACTCCCAGTATATACAGCCGCTGATTAGACTATAACGTAACTCATTTATAGGCCATTAAAGGTTACTTCACACTTTTCTGAAGCACTGTTAAAAGTTATACTTTTGATTACCGATTACGTATCCTTCCGCTACGTGTAAAAATAAACACTACCATGTGACTTTTATGTTATAACTGTCAAATTATTTTTTTTGCTGTTTTCATTTGTTCAAATAATTTGGTTATTTCAAAAACCATTTCATACGAATGTTCACAATTTAGACCTACAGCCATACTTAGGTCAGCTTATGACATTATAGCATGTCTGTATTGATGACAGTTCTTACGGTTATTATTTTACATTGTTAACATATTTGTTATACATGACATAGCACATTACACTTAATACACATCAATATTTTGCCGCAACTGTGTTTAACCCTGTTACAACTACGGGGGAAAGAAGTGTAGTATTTGACCTCATTTTATTGATTTGTGTAGGGTTATTTCGTTAAAAGAACGGCCTCAGTTGTAATACATATTAAAACAAAGGAACAACCAGTCCAAGGAAAAAACAGTAAATTCAAGCACGCGACTCGTGTCGCATATTTTTTGTACCTAGCAGCGACAAACAAAGAAGACAGTGATAAACATGCACACAAATAGGCCTTCCGTAAATTTGATTCCGCTCTTATTTTGATGCATTGGTGATTACTGTTTTCTAAGTTTATGTCATTATTAATTTTTTTTTTGGTTCGACTTAGGTTTTATTGGGATTGTGGCAATCAATCAAATCACAGAAACGTAAGCACGTTACACAATTGTGTTTCAAACACCTGGGTAAGTTACAACGATGTGATAAATTAACAGACATGACTTTCAAAAAATGTATTTCGTCATAAAACAGTTTACGGTTAAAACACACTGGCCCAACATAACATAATGGCAACAATACTCTACCACACATCGCGGTTACGCCGCACATTACAGTATATTTATTCCTGCGGTGGAGAAACATATTTATCACAACATTTTAACTTGCCTAAGTAGGTTAAAAAAACACGTGTACAAACTTGATGTTGTAATTTAAAGTATTTTTCACAAGAAGGGTAATTAACGCTTCGTTCAGCAACACGCCATGTCATGTCGCCAGTCGCCACTTCTGCCAACTTCGGATTTGTAACCATCCCGCCATCATATTTAAATGTACTATAATAAGTATTCAAACAATAGAATCTCGTTGCAGTTGTACATTACAAATTGAAAATGCATTGTGTTTGCTGTAATAAGAATGAAATATGCTAAAATTGAAAACATGTATAATTTTCCTGCTACTACTAGTGCAAAACTTCTCGAGAGAGAAAGAGAGAGTGAGAGAGAAGGATAGAGAGCAACAAGCTCCGTTCCACCTACTCCAGTTTCTTCCTCGGACGGAAAAAAAAACGCAATGTCACTAAAGCCTACACATCGTAATTTGTGCTGATATTTTTAACTGTAACAATGAAATATGTTTCCTCCAGTGCTACCTAAAAATTTTAATATATCCACAGGCAACGTTTAATTTACAAATATCATACGAAAAAACAAGGTTAAAACAGTATTTTAACTGTGAACTATTTCTTACTTGTCGTTACCAACACGTTGCTGTTCTCACTGTTTTTAATTCGTATGCAATACGAAATTAATATTACAAATTATAGAAGACACCAAGTTAAAGTTTCATTTATTCAAGAATACAATACTTTATAGCTAAGAGCAGGGTTTTATATATTTGGAATATATAAGTTATTTAAAAAACATGTTGACATGTTACTCCTAGCGTAATTTTTCGAAGGGTCGTTTCAACATATCCGAAGAAACCGTGAATGGACTATATTGCCGTGATTCGTACTTGCATAGAACTACACCACATACGCCAATTGTGGGGGGGGGGGGTTCCATATTTGACTCTCCACCTCCTCCACTCCAAAAAAGTATTTTTATGCTTGCTCAAAACACATCCAGTATATCAGTCTCTTAAAACCCTAATAGCACAGATCCAGCACTGTCCTGTTCTTGGAAAGAGGGGTGGGCTGTCAGCAGTGTTTTCTAACATAGCAACTGGCAGGTGCTGCCATCCGAAATGCAAACCAGAATTAAAAGGAATGATCTGTAACCACGTTTTTCGTGTCCTATGATAAACCAAGTGAATAGTAATCCATTATCGAAATAACTATCTTGTTTTTTTTTTCAACTTTTCCAATTTATATATATATTACTCTTCGAAACTAATAAATTGTACCTTAATTTTGGCCGNGTTTTTTTTTTCAACTTTTCCAATTTATATATATATTACTCTTCGAAACTAATAAATTGTACCTTAATTTTGGCCGTAAGAAGTGACACTTTTTAAATAGGACACGTGAATTTTTCAAATGTTCTAACCCATTATTTTATTTTTGGGGGCATTCCGGACACAATTTTTATAAAACGGTGGCCGTGCTGAACACACTTCAGTTGCGTTTGTTTTGCTGACGTTGCATTTTGTGGAAGGTCCTGTTGGTCGAAACCCGCAGATATGCTACGTGTAACTAGGAACAGACTGTGAAAAAAAAGGGGGGGGGGAACAAACGAATTGAACAACGAATTTTACAGAGAGCGGTATGCTTAACAGACTGCAGTTTCACAACACTAGATTTAATTCTGCAGACTCTTGGCCAAGANACTAGATTTAATTCTGCAGACTCTTGGCCAAGAAAGGACGGAACATTGAAGCTGGCAAGAGTCAATACTAGCTACAGATGGACTGTGCGAACACATAGAATCAAAAAGTTGGTATTGCGACTAGAAAAAATATCCCCCCACCCCCCACAACCACTAGACTTGCTACAGCATGCAGTATTATTGCTTCCTAGGACTGTTGTACAAGTACTACGTGAATATAATTATTGCATACATTACATTTACACATGGTGCAAACCATGGGTCCTGCCAATTATCCTAGAAAATAGATTTTTGCCCAATGCTTATTGCATCCTGTTTTNACATGGTGCAAACCATGGGTCCTGCCAATTATCCTAGAAAATAGATTTTTGCCCAATGCTTATTGCATCCTGTTTTTGACGCTTATGTTATGTTTGCCGACGGAGCTAGTTTCGCACGCGATGGGGCATTAACTTCTACAAACAACCATGCGTGGGCGGTTCACCACTAAAACTGCAGATTGCGAGCAGTCAGCAGCAGCGCTTACATGTGAACGTGTGAGTGAACCTTCCTTCCCCCGTCTCACCAGCCCCAAATACTGTGTTTTCTGCAGAAAACCTTACCTCAGCGAGTCTTTAGCAAACCGATCCGCTACAGACAACACTGTAAAAAAAAAATGTTTTAACTGGAACTGACCAATTCTTGTATAATTACCTAATTTTGATGATTCACAAAGTAATATTNAAAAAAAAAATGTTTTAACTGGAACTGACCAATTCTTGTATAATTACCTAATTTTGATGATTCACAAAGTAATATTTTGTATATTTACAGTGTTTGTTCATTTGCAAGAATAGCATTTGTGTAAGTAACGAAATAATTTTGTGTTTTTACCAAGATACTGTAAACAGCCGCATGTTACTCATCACTTCTGGGAATTCCACACATTCCGATAATAGCCTACCTGGTTCAAGGAGGGCTGTACTTTTAAACAGTATAACATTTTGAAGAATGTTATTACAGCTTACTAAAGCAGTAAATTATATTATGACTAATATAAGAGAGTTTGTAGACTTCAATTACGTAGTTATTGGAAGTATTTTAAATTTCGTCGTTTAAAGAGTATGAACAGCGGATTCGGGGATTCAATTTTGCATAACGGATTACAGTAAAACCAAATAACGGATTTTAGCTTAAATTATTTTATCCAGACTATAATAATTTCACAAAGAAAAAAACAATAAAAATTATTGGAACATATTAAAATAAAAAGACGGATATATATATATATACATATATATATAACATCACAATAAAAATTATTGTAAGCGGAGCTAAAATATTTTTGTAAATAAAGAATTATTATAAAAAAAATTTAATCTACAAACAAATCTTGCAAAACCTGTTGTATTTGTACACTTAACAAGAGCAGCAGCTGTACTGCTACATAAAAAATCTTGCAGAAATACTGATATTCAGTCAACTGCTGATACCATCTCAGACGAGTCATCACTTCCGAAAATCCACTTATGGTGAGGGCTACTCTCAGGGCTACTTCTTTCCTTGAGTGACAGAGCATTTTGACTGGTTTAAAAATAACGTGTTCCCTCAAGTAACGGATTTGCAACATTGATTGTGTAACAGTACAGGCAAGGTTTGGTAGATTTATGTGATTTTAGCTGCTGCGATAGTACAAAAATTTACGTTTATTTTAAATATGTTAAGAAATGTTCAGAATTATTTCTTAATACATATTCTGCATTCGATAAGGTTTACCTTGACAGCTAAATGTAAAAAGTGTGTTGCAAAATACGAGTACATTTACATCGCTTCTCATGGCTTCCTATTAATAAAAGATGATAAGTGACAAAATGAGCAACAGAATGCAGGGATAAATAAAATAACATNTCTCATGGCTTCCTATTAATAAAAGATGATAAGTGACAAAATGAGCAACAGAATGCAGGGATAAATAAAATAACATCTTTCAGAAAAATGCAACAGCTTTCGGCAGCATTCATTTTCTCCTGTATGTACAAAGTTGCCGATTTATAATGTGGGATCAACATACTCCGTGTAATTAAGTGTCAAACTAATTACAGGTGCACCGCGAGCTCAGTAACAACTTGCTGTTCTCATTTGAAGGTAAAATACCGCATATTAACACGAGATTAAATAATTGGAAGTACTTATAACGTATTAAAATAAATCATAACGTATAAATTCAGCTGTGGCGTAATGATTAGTGTACTTTTTTCTGAATCAGAGGGTACGGGTTCGATTCTCGTCATCTCAGTAGAAGTNTCTCATGGCTTCCTATTAATAAAAGATGATAAGTGACAAAATGAGCAACAGAATGCAGGGATAAATAAAATAACATATTTCAGAAAAATGCAACAGCTTTCGGCAGCATTCATTTTCTCCTGTATGTACAAAGTTGCCGATTTATAATGTGGGATCAACATACTCCGTGTAATTAAGTGTCATACTAATTACAGGTGCACCGCGAGCTCAGTAACAACTTGCTGTTCTCATTTGAAGGTAAAATACCGCATATTAACACGAGATTAAATAATTGGAAGTACTTATAACGTATTAAAATAAATCATAACGTATAAATCCATCTGTGGCGTAATGATTAGTGTACTTTTTTCTGAATCAGAGGGTACGGGTTCGATTCTCGTCATCTCAGTAGAAGTTATGAAAGTCGTAGTTGGGTTGAGACTTGCCTAACTGGGCCGCATTAGATGTTTACCGTGCAGTCCTGGCTGACCTATAATTTTTATACCATTAAAAACTACTGAGTATCATCAAGGAGACAAAATACTTTGCAAAAGTCCAAATCAAGAGATTATTACAATGTCCGCTATATGCTGTTTATTATGCTCCATCTCGTCATGCCGTACCCAGTTGCCAATTTTTGTCATTGCCCTTATTTGCTGTGGTTGGTCGGAAATTTTTTAAGGTAACTGAAAACGCTGAGCTGTGATGCAAGCTCTCTGAGCGTGGTGCGTGGATTTTCCTCCACTCATGTCTTTTAAGAGTTGTTATCCACCCTTGATCTGTTCTCTCTGACTTACGCCTTAAGCGTTCTCCATATTACGAATTGGGTCTGCTGACGTATGTCCACGTTTGAACAACAAAATTTCCGTCAGTCATGCTGTTCCAACATTTTATACAGAGTACTCTGCCACGTCCTATGACACCTGCAGCTTCACTACAAACGGCGGAATACATCCTGTTAGTGTGACTTTTGACGTGTATTGCTGACTGTTCCAAAGGTCACGTTTAATAGAAGGCAAAGCGCGTTAAATGCTGATATTGTGCGTTTCAACCATTTGTTTCCTAGCAACTTGGTACTTTGAGGATTCTCAAATATGTTTTCAATGTACGTGACATCTTGAAAGTAATTTTGCGGCCCGTTATGAGATGCATATTCTTTTCATAGACCAGTACGTTAGGAGACGTTAGAGTTTCGCAAAAATAAAGCACATTTNAATTGTTTAAGGTAACTGAAAACGCTGAGCTGTGATGCAAGCTCTCTGAGCGTGGTGCGTGGATTTTCCTCCACTCGTGTCTTTTAAGAGTTGTTATCCACCCTTGATCTGTTCTCTCTGACTTACGCCTTAAGCGTTCTCCATATTACGAATTGGGTCTGCTGACGTATGTCCACGTTTGAACAACAAAATCTCCGTCAGTCATGCTGTTCCAACATTTTATACAGAGTACTCTGCCACGTCCTATGACACCTGCAGCTTCACTACAAACGGCGGAATACATCCTGTTAGTGTGACTTTTGACGTGTATTGCTGGCTGTTCCAAAGGTCACGTTCAATAGATGGCAAAGCGCGTTAAAACACTGTGCGTTTCAGCCATTTGTTTTCTAGCAACTTGGTTCTTTGAGGATTCTCAAATATGTTTATAATTTACGTGACATCTTGAAAGTAATGTTGCTGCCTNTTGAGGATTCTCAAATATGTTTATAATTTACGTGACATCTTGAAAGTAATGTTGCTGCCCGTTATGAGATGCATATTCTTTTCATAGACCAGTACGTTAGGAGACGTTAGAGTTTCGCAAAAATAAAGCACATTTCAAACACTCAGTGACACAGAGGGCGCATTAGAACCTAACCAAAATCTGTACACATGCAGTGAGGCACCTATTATCAGCTATTATGTTGATAGTCGATCATAGGACATATTTTGTTCTTACGGACATGTTTTTCTTTTAATGTGTACTCACATTGTGTAACACATTTTTGTATACTAAAGTAGTACATATACTTATTTAATGTGGGACGCCCCTTAAATTTTAAATTTTAAAATTCTTTAGCACTGTCTGCAAATATGCGAAGAAAATANCACATTGTGTAACACATTTTTGTATACTTAAGTAGTACATATACTTATTTAATGTGGGACGCCCCTTAAATTTTAAAATTCTTTAGCACTGTCTGCAAATATGCGAAGAAAATGAACAGCTTTCGATTTTATTTTAGATCAGTTTAAAATTTATATCTCCCAGATAAGCGCAGTAAAACTTGTACTTATNAAACAGCTTTCGATTTTATTTTAGATCAGTTTAAAATTTATATCTCCCAGATAAGCGCAGTAAAACTTGTACTTATGTACGAAAGTGTAAATATTATGGAATGAAAGAAAATATTATTTTAAAACCTCGTACTAGTAACAGCATCTACTAATTGATCATCAGTTGTGTAAATAAAAAAACTCGTTCAGTGCTCATCACCCGTGAACGGAAACGTGATATATTTTATAGATGCGTCGATCAAGAAAATGTTTGCTCTCGTATGAAACAGAAACTGGTTACTGTCATGCCATTTTTATTTACCTAGTGTGTATAGAACAAAAATGAATTTCATTGGTTGAAATTTTTTATATATNTACTGTCATGCCATTTTTATTTACCTAGTGTGTATAGAACAAAAATGAATTTCATTGGTTGAAATTTTTTATATATTTTTTTTTAATATACATGGCGAAATTCTTTGTTCTTACTGGTAATATAAAAGGCAATACATTTAATATGTATTCAGACTAAATAAATCCATGTTTTTTTTATCCAACCATATAAGTTTACTATGGTTAATATAAAAAACAGTCTTTAAAAGTTTAAAAATGATTTTTAAGTTAGTTTGTACTGTAATGAAATATAGGTTATATGCTAGTCAAAAATATTCACCATCCCTTGCTGTTNTACTGTCATGCCATTTTTATTTACCTAGTGTGTATAGAACAAAAATGAATTTCATTGGTTGAAATTTTTTATATATATTTTTTTAATATACATGGCGAAATTCTTTGTTCTTAATGGTAATATAAAAGGCAATACATTTCATATGTATTCAGACTAAATAAATCCATGTTTTTTTTATCCAACCATATAATTTTACTATGGTTAATATAAAAAACAGTCTTTAAAAGTTTAAAAATTATTTTTAAGTTAGTTTGTACTGTAATGAAATATAGGTTATATGCTAGTCAAAAATATTCACCATCCCTTGCTGTTNTATTTTTAAGTTAGTTTGTACTGTAATGAAATATAGGTTATATGCTAGTCAAAAATATTCACCATCCCTTGCTGTTACTGAAACATTAATTTTCAACTCAAAGTTTTTAATATGCGAAAATAAGTCAACCAAAATTTTTTTGGAGTAATATGTGTCATGTCAGTCTTAAGGACAGGTCTCACCAACAGCTTACACAGAAACTTATCGTTTTCGTTTCATAAATTCAGTCTCAGGATAATTATTATTGACAGTGCCGTACTACACATATTATTCACTACGAGTTTTACTTTATGTCATTTGGTAGCTGTAAAAAGTGAGAAAGTATTGATATTTTCAATTATTTATTACGTTTTTACGGCAAGATATAGTAAATAGCTTAAGTTCTATTGTCTTGATTTCAAACTGTCGTTTTGAAAACCATGAATCACAAAGAAATAAGAAGTTGTAACATGATGGCGAGACTTGTCGTTGAGGAACATACAGTAGTTGTACGCAGTGTCTGGCAACAAAAGTGTGTTGAGTGACAGTGTTGTGTTGCGCTGATGCAGGTACCGGTCGGTGAGCGAGCACCGCCACCTGCCTGGCATGGCGTCGCTGCTCGCGACGCCCAGCAGCGCCTCATCGACGGCGGTGGCGAGCACCGCGGCGTTGCCACTCTCCCTCTCGCTGCAGTGCACGCCTCTGCTCACGCCCTCCTCCACCACGTCATCTTGTGTAGCGAGGACGCCGTCTGCCGCCTTCCCTCCCGAGGCCTTCTGCATCGACGACCCTGGCTGAGCGCGCCTGTCCATCCGTGCGGCTGGTCGGCTCTTCTTCCTCTTCTTCGGCGCCGCCGCCCGCAGTGTCGCTGGGTCGACGAACCCTGCTGAGCGCGCCCACCCGCCCACGGCTAGCCGACTCTTCTTCCTCCTCTTCTTCGGCAGTGGCACCCGCTGTGAAGCTGCTACATCCCCCTGTAGCCGCAACTTCGTTATTCCAAACTCGTGCAGCTGTACACAACTTCGCTTCACCTCCTACTTAAGTGCGCCGCCTACTTGTGTGTGCTTGGAGAGGCGCATTTGGTGAGTGACGAAGAATGGCACCGTATGCTAGAGCGGTGAAGTAATGCAGAGATGAAGGAAATAGGAATATGCCGAGAAAACCCACCGGCCAACTACAAAGTTCTCGGCATTTTACCCTGTGATTTCACTGTGTGACACCGAATCAGAATCCGACATACCAGTGTAGTTCTCACAGTCTAGCAACTCAGGNACCCTGTGATTTCACTGTGTGACACCGAATCAGAATCCGACATACCAGTGTAGTTCTCACAGTCTAGCAACTCAGGTCAGCGCATCTAATGCAATTTTATCCCTGTGAACAAGACACTGAACCGGTTTTCAGACTTTTTGTGTGCAGCATCAAACCCTGAAGCATGGAGTTCACGTTAATCGAACATTCTAAAATAAGATGGTGTGTGATGAATTAGAAAATCCTTACGCCATTTTATGTTAACCTGAAAGGCTCCAAAATAATGTTGTTAACATACGGATCATCCTGAATTGTATTGCAGAATGTTATGAACTGAATAGTCCTTCACTGATAAATCAGACTGGAAATACTTCCAAGAAGTGCATGGTTTACTTATGTAGCAATGCTGTTCCCACACAACATAAGTGGGCGCCTTAAACACCAATGCGAGAACATTTTTAAAACATGGATTTCAATCAATGGTGATAATCTATAAAAGTGCGGCTAAGTGGACTTTGCCATNACCCTGTGATTTCACTGTGTGACACCGAATCAGAATCCGACATACCAGTGTAGTTCTCACAGTCTAGCAACTCAGGCCAGCGCATCTAATGCAATTTTATCCCTGTGAACAAGACACTGAACTGGTTTGCAGACTTTTTGTGTGCAGCATCAAACCCTGAAGCATGGAGTTCACGTTAATCGAACATTCTAAAATAAGATGGTGTGTGATGAATTAGAAAATCCTTACGCCATTTTATGTTAACCTGAAAGGCTCCAAAATAATGTTGTTAACATACGGATCATCCTGAATTGTATTGCAGAATGTTATGAACTGAATAGTCCTTCACTGACAAATCAGACTGGAAATACTTCCAAGAAATGCATGGTTTACTTATGTAGCAATGCTGTTCCCACACAACATAAGTGGGCGCCTTAAACACCAATTCGAGAACATTTTTAAAACATGGATTTCAATCAATGGTGATAATCTATAAAAGTGCGGCTAAGTGGACTTTGCCATNTCGAGAACATTTTTAAAACATGGATTTCAATCAATGGTGATAATCTATAAAAGTGCGGCTAAGTGGACTTTGCCATGTAGTTTTATAAAAAGAACTTTTCCTGGTGTTTAGCAAACTAGTCCTGATCAATGAGTTGAACAAATAAACCAAATCATTGTGGACTGAATATATACATTAAATGTTGTTCTGTAGCATATGGAGATTTAGTTATGTGTGATTAGTTATCAGTACCTCAAGCAGTATTTTTATTGTTTATTAAAATATTAATATCATAAAATACTAATGGTTATCTATTATATCCCATCCCTTTGCTTTTGAAAATCGTTATTTCACAAAGTAACTGAAATATTTCACATGTGTGGATTAAGATAAGCATAATTTAATATTTACACTAATTTACAAAATAAAATAGTTTTTGTTTTCATATGACAACAAGTAGAAATTGATTACCAAATAATTTTAAGTCAAACAGTTATATGGGATATAACGAATTGATATGTTACATAATAACCACATATCGCAAATAGTTTACAAACGAATTCAAAAAGGAAAGCTTTTTACACATTTATTATATTTTGCTAAAATTATAATATTGGATTTTTCAGGATCTACTACAACAAATGCGTAATATGAAGAATAAATAATATTCTGAACTAGACTGACAGTAAACTCGANTTTTCAGGATCTACTACAACAAATGCGTAATATGAAGAATAAATAATATTCTGAACTAGACTGACAGTAAACTCGACTTGAATGAGAAATTTTTGCAGTCGTGACTTTGAGGAATCATTTACAAAGGTGAATATGTTCAGGTATGTGGTGTACACATTAAATTCCTTCTGTATGTTTACAATATTTAACATAATAGCTGTGCCGTTTAATCATTTCAGGAGACATCACAGACAGAAAGGAATAAAATTTAAGATTTTAGATTACCCTTCCAATTTTTTTTCTCTGCTAAAAGATTTATTTAGACGACTCCCAAAATCGTTTAATCTGGAGCCTCCAAAAAGTAAGTACAGTAAATTTAATAAAACTTTTTAAGGAAACTTGTATATCTTAAATGATCAGATNCGGAGCCTCCAAAAAGTAAGTACAGTAAATTTAATAAAACTTTTTAAGGAAACTTGTATATCTTAAATGATCAGATGACAACATCAATGACCTAAACAATCTATGACAAGTCCAACGACATAAAACGATAATAGACATAATAGGCCGATTCTAGAATAGTAACTTTGATATTGACCTTTCTTGTAACCATTAATATTGTTCATTACAAAAGCCAACATTAATGAAAATTTTTAGAAATTTCTTATATATTATTTGAAAACAACAGCGTATAAATTACTATTATGCTACATCATACTTTTTGTGTAAAATTATAACATTTCGTATCTTTTTCAATATCCAAACCAAATAAATGCAAATAAATTATAAATATTGTAAATTTGTAATATGTGTACTTCTTTGAAATAAAAATATTGTTTACAGATATTTTTGAACCATATAATGCATCAAATGTCAAGTCGATTTCATTTTAAAATATGAATACAATAAAATACAAAATTCAAATTTTAAAAAAAATATTTGTTACCCATTTAGCATCTCACTTTCCATATCCCCACAGGTTTTGGGAAGAGTACTGGCTAAAATTGATATTTTGAGAAAATTCTACTTTCACTTTCAGATCTCTCTTGCCAAGCCGTTTCAGTTGCCAATGGCCACTTAAACATCAGCTATACAATGCTCAAGCCTCAAATTGTTTTTCTCTAAGTGAATACACGATGTTGGTTATTCTTTTGAAAGTGAACAATCGCTGTTTATTTAATTCTGGATCGTTGAAAATTTAATTATTTATCTTATATACTAAGATAATTACCCAGTAAGAGTCTGTATAATTTAATAACTTGATACACATGTTTTTGTTTAAACACTGTTTTATTTTCTGTTACCTTATCTGTTTTCTCTGCTATACAACATCCTTACAAAAGACACATTAATTAACATACGAGTTATAAACACAGTTATGTAATCTGCTGAGACCTGTTAGTAACAATTTATGAAATAATATAACTTCAATAATTATTTGTTTCAAATAATCATATTAGATTTCTTCGACTTATTAGAACCACATTACAAGTAGCCCTAGCTTGAACAGCTTTATTTAAATCAACACTTGTGTTTAGCTTAGTATTATCTGTATTATCTATTAGATGTAAGGTTTTCTAGTAAAGAGTGACTAGAAATTAGTTTCACCATTTCTGTTTTCAACATGCTTGTAATAAAAAATATTATTTCTATAAATGTTATATAATTAATATTTTTTATTTCTTAAGATAAAGTTTTATATGTAATGGTAAAAAATTTCATCAAAATCTCAATTCCAATTTTTTTTAGGAAATGTTTTATTTTAACCATTTTTAACACTAATATTACATGCATTGAAATGATCAAACATCAACGGATATACTGATTACCAAAATAGTCATAGCATCTTAAAAACCAACAAACTCGGTCATATCGAACTGCATATTATTAAATTAATATTACATACTCTTTCTGTAGACCAGTCACCCTTAAAGAACATGTATTTTAAAATCATCCAGCAATTAAAATTTATAGGTGTTTAGGTTCTTATTTAAATGCTGTTTTACATCATATACATATTTGGTCCGTATTCTACTATAGGTCACATAATTTCTAGTGTTTCAATAATAATTTTTACTTTATCAGTTTTTTTTGTTTCATAAATATATTCAGAGTTTTTTTTCACGAATTTTATGCTAAGTTTTGTATCCTGTTTTCCAATATAAACAGTATCCTGTTTTATATATGATATAAAACCAATAAAAGACAAAAAGGTAAANTTGTATCCTGTTTTCCAATATAAACAGTATCCTGTTTTATATATGATATAAAACCAATAAAAGACAAAAAGGTAAACTAATTCAATTGAATTTATTGGAATTAACATATTTAACTTTATATTTTTTAATAACTTCAATTTCCAATTCTAATTTTTTTTTTCACTTGGAAAGCTCACTTATAGGTTTTATTATCGTTCGGTTAGCTATGTTTCTATAATACACAACATTATCGGCTCTTGAAAACCGGGAAGGTACAATCTTAGAAATAACATATATTGTTGCATATTAAGGATGATTAGCACTATTGTCTTATTTGTTTAATATAAATTATTCATATATTCCTACATGAGCATCGAAAATCCACAATTTTATCATTTCACCGCAATTTTCATCTTTAAAATTATCCATTAATTATTTTATTAACTTGTGTTTAATTATAAATATCACCTTTAAGATAACTAGTATCAATATCATTAATCATAGCTTTCATATCGTTATTCATAATCAGTTCGAATATCATAATATCTATATCATATTAGTATTTTTGTTTTAATGATATTGTAATGAAAGCTACAAGTTAATTCTTCAGATATTTCAAAAATACTCAAAACAACACACATTGGTTCATGAATACTACTTTTCCTTTATTTGTATCCACTACAGGAAAATGTTCACCAATTGTAGTTGTATGGTAATTTTTTGTTTTAGCTACTAACATTTCATACATTTGCGATCAGATATTCCATTCATATATATATATCTAACACTTTCCATCGTTTTACCATATACTAAATTATCCATTAGCTTATAGAAATCATTTCTGTTATTTTTAACATTCATTATCTTACTAATATTTAAGTCACCATACTTAAACCAATAACTTTGTATAATTTCAACATGCTATCTAGATTTATTAATTTGAAACCTTTTGCCAAACAAAATCTCAGCATGCTATAACGTCATATACATACTTTTCCCTGCTGTCCAATGATATTAAAAAAATTTTATAGTTTCAAGTGCCAATGGAATGACATTCTATTCATCATGTAGCTACACTGAAGAGCCAAAAAAAATTGGTACACCTGCCTAATATCGTGTAGCCCCCCCCTCCCCCCTTCCGCCCAGCGCGCAGAAGTGCCGCAAGACGACTTGGCATGGACTCGATTAATGTCTGAAAGTATGTAGGAGGCAATTCACACCATGAATCCTGCAGGGCAGTCCACAAATCCAATATACGCCAATTTGAGAAAGGATTGCACGTCTGTCACGTTTAATGATTGTCGTCAGTCGTCGTTTGTCCCGTTCTTTCACGATCTTTTTCCGGCCGCAGCAATGTAGAAGATGTGATGTTTTACCGGATTCCCGATATTCACGGTACACTCGTGAAATGGTCGTACGCTAACATCCTAATCCTATCGCTACCTCGGAGATGCTATGTCCCATATCTCGTGCGCCGACTATAACACCACGTTCAAACTCACTTAAATATTGATAACCTTTCATTGTAGCAGCTGTAACCGATCTAGCTGCCGACCGCATCGCGTTACTCTGATTGGTTCCATACCCCTGTTATTTGCATAGGCAGTCCTATACCAGTTTTTTTTTTTTTTTTGCTCTTTAGTGTATATAGTACATTTTAAATCTACTTCTACTTTTATCAGAATCATTAAACCTTTCATATAATTTCACATTTGGTTTGATACTAATATTGTTTGTTAGCTATGCATTGTAATTAAAGTAGTCAATAACGTAGTCTGGTGCCCCGAGCGTAGGCAACCAGGCATCAAGGCGACGGTGAATAACATTTAGATTGGCCGCATAGTATCATTTTGGTGCACTACAGCAGATAGGTTGAACCGCGGACAGTTCCGTGTAAACGGTATAGTAAGGGACAGGAATGTTCTGCGTTTTAAACTACCTGTAGCCTAGACTTCACGGGCTTATGCATTTTCGAGCGTCAGTTTTCTGTACATTAGCTGCTGCTACAGTGTTTAGACTGTTTTACCTCAGACCAACTGGCACGGGATTCGGTACTTGGTTCCTTGCAGGTATGTTATAGATTCAGAGTTCACCTGGTAATGTCCTATAAACTGTGATCAAATCGAAAATATTACAGAAATACACAAATGTTTGAAGTAAAGCTTGCTCTAAAATTAATTCGCAAAATGTTCCTGTCCTTAGGTATAGTGTAAGTGGAACGACGGCCTCAGTTGTGGAGGGCGGTTGAATGCGAATGGCGAAACACGAGAATGTCGCGATCTTATCAACGAGCAAACGTCTAGTTCTGCTAAAAGTAAGGCAAATCCGCTAGCGACGTTTAAAATAAGGAAACACGTGTACGGTGACGACGCTATTGGTTACACCGCTGCGTTTAAGTGGCATCGACTCTTTGCGCAGAGGAGAGAGAGTTTGGAAGATGATGAGCATATTGGTCGACCACGAACGAGCCGAACGTTGGTACGTGCCAACAGCACCTAAACGGTGGATGATCTCTAAGTAGCAGTTGGGATTATCAATGGAACGTGCCACAAAATTCTGTTGGATGACCTGAACCATTTCGCGTGTTACACAGGATAGCGTGTCACACATCCTGATGCAAGTCCAACGTGATGATCGCATGACCATTAGCGGTGACCTGTTCAGTAGTGTTGACGATGGGGTGTTTCTCAACCGGATCATAACAGGGAACTAAACATGGTATTTTCTATACGATCCGCAACTGAAGCAACACTTGACTACCTGGAAATCGTCACCATTACCACGACGAAAAAAAAACATGGCAAAACAGGACAATTTCGTTGGGCCTAGGAGATGATCACTGCAACAAAATTAACCGTAGAGGGTCTTCCTGCCAATATCTTTTAACAGTTTATCCAACAGTTATACCAACGTGGGCAGGCGTGTACAGCGGCCAACAGTGACTGTACTGAGGGACGACGTGTGCGCAGAATGGTCAGTGTTAACAGACAAGCAAGACTGCGTGAAATAACCGTAGGAATCAATGTGGGACGTACGACGGACGTGTCCGTTAGGACAGTGCAGCGAACTTTGGCTGTACTGGGCTATGCCAGCAGAAGACCGACTCGAGTGCCTTTACTAACAGCACGTTGTGTGGTCGGGGCGCCAGTCCTCGAACTTATTGACTGAGGTAGTATAATAGCAATTAGGATGTGGTTTATAAGTTTATAAATATACATAACTAAAGTTTTCATAGGTACGAGCTAAAATTAAAACATCATATTTTCTATAATATGCTCTATATTGACATGTATGTAATATAAAACTTTTACATAGTAATTTTATGTGGTTATAATCTACATTTGTGTGTAGGTTCTTTATTTTGTTGGGGGTAAAACATATATTTGAACATGGTTGAAATGTTTTGAAATGTTTTTTTCTAAATCAAGAAATCTTATTTTTACCATGATTATTAATTATAAAATCTGTTTTTTCACCTAAATATGTTAATTTTAATTGTTAACATTATATTTTAATATATGCACATAATTTATCTATACTTAAAATTATAAATTTAATCATAGACATATTTATAAATCTTAATTTTAATGTACGTTTTACTTGTTATTTAATGTTACACGTTTTCCTTTATTATAAATTATTAATAAATATAAATGTTATAGTTACCACACTCATTATAAATTAAATGGGAATCATATCCTAATATATTATCCATATGTTTAAAAGTCTGGGACTTTATAATTTATAATTAATGTTACAAAATTATGGGCAGCACCTTCATAACAATTATATTTATTTTTGTAAAATTTTTAATTTTATTTTATAAATTAAACGCAAATTATACAATTCAGTGCTAATTTTAATAACATCTTTTTTTTTTATTTTAATTTTTTCCTCTTAGTTTACATTAAATTTTGTTTGTGATGATAATAGAAATTTTTAAGGTTATATTTCTTAGTACTGCCCTTTTTGTCATTTTCATTAGCATTAACTTTTTTTCATTATTATTATCATCTTCTTGATGAAAATCGTCGAAGTTTTAAAGTATTTAATTAAGTGTGTATGTTAAAATTTACTTCCTTCATATTAATATAATTTTAAATAAAAATGCTTCAAATGCCTTATTTTATCTTTGAAGTTAATGTTACTTACTACATCGTTTGGATTGCCTTTACTCGATTTATATTCTTAAATTTATAATCGGATGACAGTACTTGAAAAAACATTTATCTTTGACATTAACATTAAATAGAATTCCATTTATCTTATCTTTCTTCGATATACATTTATTTATAATTACTGTTATTATTTGTCATCATTAGCATTAATTCTTATTATTTTAATTATTATTTTTGTTTATTATGCTATATTCTAAAACTTTGAGCTTGTCTCTAATAGCATCTATTTCATTAATAACATCTTAATTTAGATATTTTTATTAATATTAGCATGAAATAATATACAATGTTTTACAACTGATAATGTTTTCTAGATTAAAGGCACATTCTTTTAATCACCTGGAAACATACCCACGCATATATATTCTATATAAAATTATATAGATAATTCTGTGCATATATAAGGAATGTCAAAACTTTTTGTTCCTCTCCAGTTAATTCCATTGTTTCGTTTGTTGTATACAGCTGATTTATTTATTTTTATGTATTTTCTATCTTAACAAATACATCCATCATATCTTCAACAAAATTTACAACTAGTGTTTTGTAATCACTATTAACATAATTTGTGTGACAATAGATAAATGTTTACATAACTGATATTTCATAAAAAATATAGGATTTAAATTTATTAGGTAAACAAAACATACTTGGTATTAATATTTATTATACACACACACACACACACATATGCAAATATGTATATATAAACGTTTAAAGTTCTTAGAATATGTTTCTTAACTTATGGCGATTTTATTCTTATAGAATCACACCACAATTTATTATCTTTTACTATACTTTGATGAAAATAATATCCATAGATCTGTAATAATATTACACTGATTATGATTTAAAATTACTAACTATTAGAGTTGGCATGTCATAATTTTGTCGTTACCGGAATAGAGTGTGTCTATATTTTTTCTTACTTATTATTAGTTTTACTTAAATGATATATATGCATGGTAATAATGCACATTTCTTTTGATTTCACACCATGGTATTCAGTAATTTTCATAAACGTGTCTAATTTTTCTAATTTTTCATTGATTTGTAAATATATATTTTTAAAATAAATCCTTTTTACCTTATTATCTTACAATATCAAAACCCTCTAGGATAACTTCTATGTTATTCAGTGTAACATAAATAGCTCACAAGCGGTTATTATCACAATAATTTTTAACAATGATACACTTTATAATTTGACTAGTAACTCGTTACATAAATAATAATTTCATAATTTTTTTAATTTCGTTTTATTTTACTTAAAATTTAATATTTTTCTCTACCTCCATATATATATATATATATACATTTTGTATAAACTTAATAAAATTAATGTTTTTAAATACAATGGTTTATATATTTTATTATAAGTTGTCTTAAGGTTTATTTCCTGAATATCTTTGTGTGCATAATTTTATATAAAAATTACATTAACATTTTATATTAGTACTACATTTAATTTCAATCTTTTTTATCTTAAGTAGTAGAAAAAAATGACTTTTTAACAGTATGGTTCATTAGATGTTTTAATGGCCCTTCCAAAAGCTGTAAGATTTTTAATTGTCATAATATTATTTACTGTCTCTAATATTGGCCTAATAAAACCTCTTAAATGATCTTTACTGTTTTCTGTGACCCCATTTATATTATTAAATGCATTATTTTATTTATTATTTTTATCGTCGCAAACATATGTAGTTATTATTTAAAAATTTATATAAATTTAACAGTTATTACGATTTCGTATGACTAACAAAGAAGTATATATAACTGATTTTCTTTAAATATAACTAATTATCTAATAATTCATAATAAATAAAATATTTTATGGTATTATTTTCTTATGTAACTACTTTATTATGTAAATTTATTTTATGATATTTAATGGTTGTACATGACGATGTATTATTCATGTTTATGTTACTATATCAACAAATCAGCTTATAATATCTGAGATGGATTCTCTTTCTAACATAATTTCCTATTTATATTAATAAAATCACAATTCCTTGTGAATTCTTTAAAACTGGACCTATTCCCTAAATATCTTTTAAAAATCACGTAAAATCTTAAGATTTTACGTAATTTTTATATATTCTAATTATATTTTCTTTATTAAAATAAAATTCATTATGATTAGGAAGTTTAAAATTTGTAGATAGCGAGCTTTTGTGATTTATATACCACACAGACATAAAACTTCAATACTGCATATTCATTCATTATTATTATTATTATTATTATCATTATCCTTTTTGAGTATCTAGTATATTTATTTATTACATATATTAAATATATTTTCATTATATATATATATATATATATATTTCTTTACTTACATCCACAGTGTTTGGCATTTTAATCTTAACTTTGATAAGTAAGTAAACACAAATAGGTAACTTAATTAATGTTGGTTTCAAAAATTCAAAATAAACATTACAATAACCAAAATAAATATTATTAAAATTCCATTATTTTTATATTTGTAGAGATATTTACGTTTTAGTTGTTCCTTTTTTTTAAGTTAAATAATTTAAAGTGTACATTTGTCCATTGATATAATAAATTGATATATTCATATATTATAATTATAAGTATAATAAGTATTTAAATACTTATCAAATCTTTTATAAAATGTTTTTTTTAGCAAATAATTGATTCAATTATTTGAAAAGCTAAAAAGACCTATGTTTATAAAAAATAATGAACTTGAGATTTATGAATCATATAAAACCTCTAAATCCAGAGATTAAAATGAGCAAGTATGGTATAGATATATCAGATGAATGAACAAAATAATAATAATGTTGAAAAGGAACATTTTATATTATTAATATCCATAAATCAGCATTTTGTAATTTTACATTAATGTATCTATATATGTATATTTATATTCTACATGAACGTTAGCATATTTAATGCTAATATTATGTTTATTCTAAAAAAAATATAATTTTTACTTCTTTTATCAGTACTAAACTGTCATATGTTACATTTTTTCATTTGCAAAAAAGTCGCGGTCACTATTATAGAATCGCCCTATTATATCCACTTACGATTCGCTGAATTAAGCTGATACCACCATCTTTATGCTAAGTTCATAAAAACAGATCAAAAAACGCCAAAAATACACTTATTACTAAAAACATAGCTTTGTGGAACAGCTTGTCAGCATAATCGCTATAAAACATCTTAGAAAATCGGCATATGCACAAACAGTTGCCAATATTTCTACCAGGAAATGTTTAATTTAGACGCCTTTTCCGATGCATCTCCAAATCTTATCGATCAAGGGAGAGTAGCAGCCTATCAGAAGCAGAGACATCTGCCCGTATACGAGTTAAACTGCTACATTTGACGTGACCTGCAAAACTTGTACACTGAAGAGCCAAAAAAACTGGTATAGACGTGCGTATGCAAATAACAGAGGTATGGAACCAATCATAGTAACGCGATGCGGTTGGCAGCTAGATCGGTTACTGCTGCTACAATGAAAGGTTATCAAGATTTAAGTGATTTTGAACGTGGTGTTATATTCGGCGCACGAGAAATGGGACTTAGCATCTCCGAGGTAGCGATAACATTCTGATGTTCGCGTACGACCATTTCACGAGTGTGCCGTGAATATCGGAAATCCGGTAAAACATCACATCTTCGACATCGCTGTGGCCGGAAAAAGATCGTGAAAGAACAGGACAAATGACGACTTACGAGAATCATTAATCGTGACAGACGTGCAATCCTTTTTCAAATTGGCGCAGATTGTATTTGTGGACTGCTCTGCAGAATGCATGGTGTGAATTGCCTCCTGCATACCTTCATACATTAGTCGAGTCCATGCCACGTCGTCTTGCGGCAATTCTGCGTGCTCGGGGGAGGGGGGCCTACACGATATTAGGCAGGTGTACCAGTTTTTTTGGCTCTTCAGTCAATATACCACAGCATCAGTGCAAATAAGAGCCACGCTACATGCTTAAATCGACCAGAGGGAAACGAAAGGTACGTGATGTTTCGTATTAATGCAAATTATCCATCGCATGCCGTTGAGGAAAACAAAATAGTGAACAGGCTAACTAAACTTCGATTTGTTATAACAGTTTTATACGTAGTGACGATAATGCGAAAATTTAATAATTATAATAACATCTGAATAAAGGAATATGCATGTAAAACACACACTTTATTTAGGCGTTTCCACAATTCATCATCAATTGAAACAAAATTTTACACGCAAGCATTGCTACGATAGATAATGTGAACTTAGTATGTTTAGGTGGGCAGGCCTCTTTTCTTTATTATGTTAGTAAAATTATTTTTTATTAGTGTGTCATATCTTTTAAATGATCCAAAAAAATTTTACTCTAATTTTGTAAGGTAACAGTTTCCATTAGAAGCATCAATTGTACATACAGAGATCATATTTCCCGCATTTTTAAAGAAAGTGTCAGGTAAGCAAATTGATTAATTATGTTATATTTTCAGAGCCATTCAACTAATTTGCCCCAAATTTCTCACACCAGTAGTGCTACAGAAGAACAAGTAAGATTGTGTGATTTAAGCGATTTAGACACTGATCTTCAAAATGCTGGCCATATTAATTATTAAGATAATTTTTCAATTCATATTAAACAATTAAACCAAATTCAACAAATGTTTGTATGTTGGCAGGATCTATTAGAAGCAACGTACACAGAAAGATATCGCCAAATGTAAAAATGAAGTTTTTATGCCATATCTTGTAACCGATCGACCTATTTTTACCAAATTCTTCACACAAGTGGCGCTACGGTGGGCTATGTAAACTGACACACTAACTTAAGTGCCTCAAAAACATATTTTATAAATTATGGCTCCGTAAATATTTTACGTCAGAAAACTTTATCATTTGAAACCTTAGACTACATTCGAAGTTGATTCTTCGAATCCTACCTCCGTAATATATTTGATTGTACACTAGATTATGGTGCGTGGTTTTCTGGGCTCGAGTCCCAGGTAAGCCATGTGTCTTCACTACAGTTGCATGTGTTTTTGGTTCCATCTTTAATTACATTGCTGTCAATGAGACGTCAAGGCCTACTCACCATGTACGCATTTAAGAACGTCATCATAAAGTATGTGCAGTCATGAAGTGGACATTTGGCTCAATTATATTAGTGACGTCTTGTTTTTCGTTTCCCATATCCCCCTTTCTTCTTACAACTTTTCTGTAATAATATTTTCATTTTATTTTTGTTATTTACTGTTTCGCGACTATAACATTTTTCCTTTAACTTCCCTTTTCATGCACAATACCATCTGGTTATACGTATTTTATGCAGAAATTAATTTTCCTTTTTTCCTTCCTTCACAACAAACAACACGAAACATGATAGTCATATTATTTCTTTGCGCCTAATAATATAAAAATTTTTGATGGAAGGGATGTTTATCAAGGATCGCTATTGATCAACAGCCACGTGAAAGATGTAGGTAGTGAATCAACGACACTCTCGAGATTTGAAAACCAATACGAAATCAAAACGTCTATACTCTAACTTTGATCTTTAGATTCAGTCCCTTTCATTTATATATATGGTCGTGAGATGTTATGTCGAAGACGAGTTTTTTCCCTCTTTAATCTGTTTAATGCACAAACTTAGCTTGTTAGATATTTTTCATCTCGTCATCAAAATGTCGTTAAGACCTGTCCCGGTTTCTTAAAATTGTTTCCTTCGTCTTATCAATAAATAACACGCTCTATAAAGAATAACTCTCATATCTATTAAATCTGTTTTTTTAACGGTGTCATTTTTGAAGTCAAGTTCTCGCTTCCATGAAGAAACAGTGGTAGCGCAATACTTAATATAATTGATTTGTTGTCCTTCGTTGTGTTTTGTGTTTCAACGCGCGTTTTATTGATTCAACGAAACATCTAAATATATGAATTTTAATATACATGTACTGATATGTTTTGTGTGTAATTTAAAGACAAAACATAAAAATCCATTTACAATATTTATTATTTAATAATTTATTACTATTTTAGCCCTGAATATATTTAGTTTTTAAAAGCCACGCACACAGTTTTTGTTAATATTTTCATATCGCATTCCTCTACATGATTTAATTTATATATGGCTCTTTGAGTTTCATCTTCAAATCTTCCAGTCATAAACTGACATCCGCATATAGTAACGTATTCATAATTGTACCATATACACTGAGGCGACAAAAGTCGTGGGATACCTCCTAATATCGTGTGGGACCTCCTTTTGCCAGGCTAAGTGCAGCAACTCGACGTGGTATGGGACGCAACAAGTCGTTGGAAGTCCCCGGCAGAAATGTTGAGCCATGCTGCCTCTATAGACGTCCATAATTGCGAAAGTGTTGCCGGTGCAGGAGTTTGTGAACGAACTGACTTCCCGATTGTGTCACATAAATGTTCGATGGGATTCATGTCGGCGATCTTGGTGGCCAAATCATTCGCTGGAATTATCCAGAATGTTCTTCAAACCAATCGTGAACAGTTGTGGCCCGGTGACATGGCGCATTGTCATTCATAAAAATGCCATCGTTGTTTGGGTACATGAAGTCCATGAATGGCTGCAAGTGGTCTCCAAGTAGCTGAACATAACCCTTTCCAGTCAATGATCGGTTCAGTTGGACCAGAGGACCCAGTCCATTCCATGTAAAAACAGCCCACACCATTATGGAGCCACCACCAGCTTGCACAGTTCATTGTTGACAACTTGGGTCCATGGATTCGTGGGGTCTGCGCCACACTCGAACCCTACCATCAGCTCTTACCTATTGAAATCGGGACTCATCTGACCAAGCCACGGTTTTCCAGTCGTCTAGGGTCCAACCGATATGGTCACGAGCCCAGGAGAGGCGCTGCAGGTGATATCGTGCTGTTAGTAAAGTCACTCGAGTAGGTCTTCTGCTGGCATAGCCCAGTACAGCCAAAGTTCGCCGCACTGTCCTAGTGGACACGTCCGCTGTACGTCCCACATTGATTCCTGCGGTTATTTNAGTACAGCCAAAGTTCGCCGCACTGTCCTAGTGGACACGTCCGCTGTACGTCCCACATTGATTCCTGCGGTTATTTCACACAGTGTTGCTTGCCTGTTAACACTGACAATTCTGCGCACACGTCGCTGGTCTCGGTCATTAAGTGCAGGCGGTCGGCCACTGCGTTGTCCATGGTGGGAGGTTATGCCTGAAATTAGGTATTCTCAGCACACTCTTGACACTGTGGATCTCGGAATGTTGAATTCTCTAACCATTTCCACAATGGAATGTCCCATGCGTCTAGCTCCAACTATCATTCCGCGTTCAAAGTCTGTTGATTCCCGTCGTGCGGCCATAATCACGTCAGAAACATTTTCACATCATTCACTTGACTACAAATGAAAGCCCGACCAATGCACTGCCCATTTATACATTTTGTACGTGATACTACTGCCATCTGTATATTTGCATATTGCTATCCCATGGCTTTTGTCACCTTTGTGTATCGTGTGTGTGTGCGCGCACGCGCGTGCTGTAAATGTGATGGTTGGGGTACATTATCAGTTCCATGTAATTATCTCAAGCTTTTCTTCCTTGGCAATGCAAATCAACTTGGGTTAGCTTGATGAGTCGTACCCTACATTATTGTTAACTATTTATCCATGTATTTCTATCTTTATACAGTATAACTATGCTTGAATTAAAGATCAAATTGCGTGCTATCATTTCGTGGTATTTTAATGTTTCCTTACTTGGTGAGCTTTATCTAGAAGGCCATATTTTTTTTTAGTTTCAGCTTTTTCTTAAATTTCTTACCAATCAAAAACATTATTATTTGATTTTTAATTTATATAGACAGAAATTTTATAGGTGAAAAGTGTACCTAAAAATGTTTGTTTGTCGTCTCTAATTTATTGTTGCCGTTGTTATTTACATATCTTAGGCCATATTCCAGCCTAATCTATTTTCCTTGTGTCTAACATTTCTGTTGGCGTTAGGCATGGGAAACCTCGTGTTTCCTGTCCTCTGTTAATAATTCCACTAAGCTTCTGATTTATAAGTAAACTTAGTGTCGTAAATAATTACAGCCTCGTAATCTGCATTTCACCTCTCGCCGTATTTCGACGTGGCCTTTCTTACCATAAATTGTTCCTCTCACCTAAAAATTAAAATATGTGGCTTTATATAATAACCCAGTCAAATTTTTGGTAACAAAACCTTTGAAAAAAGCACACTATCTTGCGCATGTTTGCATCACTTATAATCGTAATAATTGTATAACCTGTTTAATTTGTCTATTTCAGTTTCTCTGTCATAGTTTCATTTTTCCTGGAGATTCTTTTTGGAAATCATTCACTCTAACATAGTCTTCCTCTCCAGTTTCTAGAAAACCGTCAGCTATCTAAATTTTATCTTAAACACCAACCGTCCTGTAACTAAACGCCGCAGTAAACTGTATAACAAAAACTTAAAATCTCATGCCACATTTCCTGTTCACCAGATAAAATATAATCTTATAATATTTTCCACTTTGCTTCACAGCTTTGTAATTGGTTAAGAATGTATTCCTTTTCGATAAACTCCAGTAGGCAAACCATGGCAAGCCGGGGTGAATTCCCGGCGGAGTGATCAGCATTTCCGAGTATGGAAAACGTGGTGGACGTTGCCGTTGGCCAACGGGTTTTCTCGGGGCACTCCCGTTGCAGTCCGCCACTGCAACAAGAATTGAATTTTTTTCTACTTGACGTATTTTGGCGGGGGGGGGGGGG
>NQII01000104.1:1375537-1392106 GCA_002778355.1 Clitarchus hookeri | reverse complement strand
CACCGTATCCAGAAGGGGGCAGTGAATTACACATCTACCTCCAGCTGGCAATGCCTCCCCCATTTTCGCCCAGAGCACACAGGCAGTGCCCAGTGCTCCAGATGGATAATTTTACAGACAGGACCATTCGCCCTGGCCATAAATAGACCAGCACCGACGGTGGCCCCATACCTCAGCCCAAACCACCATAATTGGACCGGTAGCCTCAACCATATTCCTAGGATTAACACCACAACCCACCGTGAGAAGTCTAAGGTACTTATGTGGCAACGGCAATCCTGGCTTCACTCGGAACCCAACTGTCTCAACCCAGCGAATATTTAAACCCCAGTCAGCACGAAACCTTTCCCTCCTGGCCCCTGAGAAAAACCCGGAAAATCTCAGGTTAGGCCAACCCGTGCTCCTCCTTCCTTTTACTTTGGGGTTTCGAGGCCGAGGCCAAGTCCATTACCATACCAGAGACCCTTCACTGGCAGAGCTCCAGTTTTGGGCCTCCTTGACTGTTAAGGAGTCGACCAGCCCACCACCAAGCTAGGCTGTTGTGATTGCCCACAATCTAGGCTTCGCAAGGGAGGTGGATACCCCTTTCAAATTGGACCGGGGCCCTCCCGGGGTTGCCCATGTCTGCTGATCTGAAGGCCACCCGCACGTACCACGCGGAGGTGTGGGTCCCCTTGACCGGTAGAGGCTGCATATTCGCATACTCGGCCCATTTCCGTAGCTGAGTGAACTGGTCTCCGATACTAGGACCGGCAATGGCCCCGACACCTCAAGCGAACAGTATAGCCCACCTCGTGCAATCAGAGGATGCCGGCAGTGGGCCTCGGTGCGTGTTGAAAACACTAACACCGGACTCAGCTACTCCGAGCAAAACTCTCGGATCATGAGATCCAAGAGGCGTCTACAATAACCATAAGGTCGTGGTTACTGTGCATGCATTTGTGGGCCACCACCATTACTGAACATGCACATTTTCACCCAACATTTTCCCACATAGCGTCTCAATTTAACAGGACCACCTAAAATAACCAACGATACTGGATAAATGCGTGATTATATAATTTCATAACCTAACCTGGTTAAACGAATTTTTTTTAGTTTCAACTAACTCAGGTAGTTAGTGATTTGACTCGTTTTTCATACGGGCATGGGCAGTAACCACGGCTTCAAATGTCCACAGGCACTTATAGGTGCCTGATCGCCGCGAATTCCATTTGTTACCAACGAAAAACTTATTTTCCCGTTACGCACTCTGATGCAAAGGGTGCTACATGCATGCCACTGGTTGCCTATTAGCTGGTACTGAGCGTTGAGTTTTCGAAGCAATTTATATATATATATATTTGCATGCCTTTAAAACCTCTGTGAAGCACTGGCGCCTTCTTACTTATTTCTAATAGACAGTAAAATAAAAAAAAATCCTAAATTTACAAAAAAAAAAAAAAGCCAATGACCAAAATTATTTAATTGCATAGCAAGTCAATTTTGTGCAATTTAACATAGATTTTTGTTTCTCTGGGTTATGTCGTAAAAATGTATGTTTTGTTAGTACGGAAATATCAGACAATGCATAGCTTGGCAAGTTCAATCTTAAATATATATCTGTGGTTTAAACGCAGCTGGTACCCGAGTTTTAAATGAATGTCAGAAGTTTTTCCTTAAAGGCGTCGGTGACAATTCTCTTTATAAGTGAAATCCTTAGTGGCGAAAGTAGCTTTCTGTCAGCACCAAGCAGCTATAATTTTCTTAACCGAAGGGCCACTTTGTACACCACATTAGTGGTTATGCCAAGGGCTATTTCCTCAGGTGCTAGGATTATCAAGTGGCTAGATGAGCAGCTTACTCTGGAACAGACCACGTAGAGCTGCCCATGTGACAAGCAGTCCTCCCTTAAATCTCTCCCCGTCACATTTAGTGACTGTCTCTGGACCTCACTTATAGTAATGGCGAAACATACAACTTACCTTGAGGGCGAATTGGTCCCTTAAATTCTAAAAGGGTAATCGGATGGAATGAGTGGTATGCACGTTATGAAAACTTAGTCCTCCCACGCACATCCATTGAAGACTGCAGCCTCGATTACATATTTTTGCCAAGTCCTCACTTGGAACCTGGTGATATTGCAGCGTTTTGGCGGTAACATTAATGGAGAACCAAACTTGAGGCGAAACGTGTGTGGTGGTAGACCAGGAGGGTATATGCTGGTGATAAATTCCACAGGGTAATGGACTATATCGTCCATTTTTACAATTATTCACAGATTTGTACTCCATACTCCTTCGAACAACTTAAGCAAACTATGTTCACGATTTATCATATACTCAAAAAGCTCTATTTTCGTAATACCATCGATGCGAGTAAATTTTTACAGTTTCTCAAAGTCAGTGGGCTTGGCCAGGTTCTTTAAGGGATGGAGGTCTTTATTAAATAATAGAGTTAATAATATATTCCTAATTTATTTGCAAACACTTCAAAGAAAATGCCCTATATTTAATATCTCACAATAATTGGCTATCACTTGCTATTTAAATTAATAATTAAGTAATCATCCATCACCTCACAGAAATTAATGCAATCAAATAACTAAAATCAGTCACAATAAACAGTGTATCAAAATATTTTGAATCATTTTATAAAATATTTGTTTATATTTGACAGTTCGAATATTTACAATTAAGTACGTATCTCATGCTTATACAGTCCCACCTTAATTCAATCCAGATTCCACAGGTCCGGAATGTTCTAGAGTGCTCCGAGCGTCCCCATGTACAGTAACAGTTTACTCATCCAGAACAACGCCCTCTCGTCCGTTTACATCACAAACACTCGTCTGCCGTCGTCTTAAAACCCTCCACCGTCGTCCGTCTTCTCCGCTAATGTCAATCTCTGTACCAGACTTTGCCCGACTTCCGACCTTCAGCCAGATAACTACCACAAAACTGCCTATATTCCAGCAGCGGTGGTGTTTATAGACAGCATCAGCCTTGGTCCCGAATCTTCTTCACACGCCACGCTGCACCCAGGAAAATTATTACCAGAAAATTCTTGCTCATCCTCTGAAGTCATCGACTCCTCCAACAGGGAGGGAGGGGTTGTGGCACCAGCCAGGTCGGCTGTCAATCATTCCCCCGGCCGCGCCAGGTGACATAGCGGTGTGCGGGTCTGCCTAGAAGGAAGGGAGGGTCGAGTTTGGTCACTCCCCGTAGCACTGGTATCGTGCATAACCACGCAACACGGCGTCCGCGCCCAGTGAGGTAGTCCACGAGTGACACTGCCCCCTCCTTAAGTCTGTTCATCCCAAACAGACCCTCCAAGCTTTTGGACCTTAGTAGAGCACCAGCCGGGCGATGTGGATAACCTTAGGCTTCGCCCGAGAGCCCTAACAACAAACCCAGTTAATATAAATATAAATTACGAATAACCGCATATTCACTCTATGATTTATACACACTAGTAACTTGTCACTTAGAGCGTTGCAACTTTTGAAACAATGTGTCCGTTAGTTTTCGTATATGGGCGAGTTGAATGTTGTTTAGTGCCCCTGACTGCGCGCTGTCTGACTCGGCCCTCGGCTTGCTCCCTCGGCGGCGTTGCCAAGTTTAACGCTCCGGCCTCCCACTAAAGGAAGCCGTGCTCCATCCCACTTCTGATGCCAGTATTACAATTTATCATAGTCAGTGGACTTAGCCATGTTCTTTAAGGGATCAAGGTCTTAACTAAATAAAAGAGTTATCGTATTAAAAATTACACAATTTATTTACAAACGCTACAAAGAAGATCCTTTCGACTTAATGCCTCAGAATAAATGGCTACCACTTGATATTTAAAATTAATATTTACATGATCATCCATCACCTCACAGAAATTAATGTAATCAAATAATTAAAATCAGTCCCAATGAACAGTGTATCTAAACATATTGAATTATTAAAAAAATTATATGTCCATATTTTAATGTTCTGATATTTACAATACAGTCCGTATCACATGTTCATACTGTCTCAAATTAATTCAGTCCAGATTCCACCCGTCCGGAAAACTCTAGAGCTACCCGAGCGCCCCAATGTACCCATTGCTAACAAAGGTGTCGGTTTTCATGACTTTTGTCCTCCAAAGCGTCTAAATTCTCCTATCAACTTCATACAAATTATGTTTCCGGCTGTATTGATGTATATGATGTGGTGTTCTGAAGACTGAGTGATAAGTTTCAGTCTTGAGATCACTATCCACACAAGTCTCATTTTCAATGGTCGTTTCTCAACTCTGTTCTAATGTATCAGAGGTTTGTCTGTGTGTATGGTGTGGACGGATGAGAGGGCATGGCACCCGACGAGTAGAGTGCTACCGTGCATGGGTGCAATTAACGTACTACGTTCAATAAGTAATTACAACGATTAAATACTAAATTTTCTGGGTTGTATTGTTGCGCGTGCTGCCTCTCTCATCAGGCGCGCGTGGTCCAGCACTGTTAAAAAAGGGGAGGGGAGACTGACCCACCTTGACCCTTATCACTCCCCGGTAGGTCTGCTCCGGGCGGCCACGCAGCCGGGAGAAATGATTGACAGCTGACCTGGCTGGAGTCACAGTCCCTCCTCCCCCCTGATGGAGAAGCCAAATTTAGTAATTGTAAATAGAGAGAGATCAATTTAATGTGAGATACTGAGACGAAAGTATTTTCTTTGTAATTGTTGTAAATAAATTAGGAAAATATAATTAACTCTTTTATTTAGTCAAGACTTCCATCCCTTAGCGAACGTGGTTTAGCCCGCTGGGCAGTGAATTGAGGCGATTAATACCGCAAGTACTTTACTTTGGTAATGCGGTTACATACCTGATATCGCGAATTTTATTCAATACCGTTCGACAGTACTAGGGACATTAGTCCTATCGTAACTAGCTACTCCCAATCTGAGACATTTCCGTGTAGTTTCTCACTACCTATCCTTACTTCCTTCCTCTTAGTCAAAGTTTCTCTTTTTCATTACTACGTAACCAAAAGGATAAATTTTGCTCTGAGCACGGAAGGTTGTATCTCTATACAGCAGTAGATGGAGCGTAACATCTCAAACGCTTTAACGACATTTAAATTGTGCAGTCTTTGGTGTATAACAAATTGAATGGCGAATTTTTTTTAACAGTAGACTTACATTAAAAAATACGTCGGTGTCTGAACCGCCATAGGTGAATGTCACGGCTTGACAATTATTTTTTTTTTTAATCCACCCTTCTTGTCTTACACCTTATTGTATTGGGCCTCTTGGGCATCTAATCATAATAGGACGGGTTTTGAAGTCGACGGTCAGATTTAAATTTTTGCCTCAAAGAAAAAAGAGAACGCGAATAAAATTCTTCGCATCCCTATTATATTTTCAAAAACTACAAGAAACTGTCAAGAACATATCGATTTCCATGGCTGGTTTACTTCTTTCGGGGATAGAATTTCCTGAAAGCGGGGAAAGACATCAAGCAAAGAAAAGGGGAGAAAAAAAAAAGGAAGTGATGCTAATGAATTTCGTCTCTTATCATGTTGCGATGCTTCAAAGAAACGGCTAAACACGTAAAAAAGAATATCCGTTTTTTTAGAAATTCAAACTCCTAAGAAGTTGGAAAGGGGTAAATCGTGTTTTCTATTATATGATAATTTAATTACATCGTTTCTATGCCTGTAACTTTCAAACCAGCATATTTTATAAAANCCACGCAGCCGGGAGAAATGATTGACAGCTGACCTGGCTGGAGTCACAGTCCCTCCTCCCCCCTGATGGAGAAGCCGAATTTAGTAATTGTAAATAGCAAGAGAGATCAATTTAATGTGAGATACTGTGACGAAAGTATTTTCTTTGTAATTGTTGTAAATAAATTAGGAAATTATAATTAACTCTTTTATTTAGTCAAGACTTCCATCCCTTAGCGAACGTGGTTTAGCCCGCTGGGCAGTGAATTGAGGCGATTAATACCGCAAGTACTTTACTTTGGTAATGCGGTTACATACCTGATATCGCGAATTTTATTCAATGCCGTTCGACAGTACTAGGGACATTAGTCCTATCGTAACTAGCTTCTCCCAATCTGAGACATTTCCGTGTAGTTTCTCACTACCTATCCTTACTTCCTTCCTCTTAGTCAAAGTTTCTCTTTTTCATTACTACGTAACCAAAAGGATAAATTTTGCTCTGAGCACGGAAGGTTGTATCTCTATACAGCAGTAGATGGAGCGTAACATCTCAAACGCTTTAACGACATTTAAATTGTGCAGTCTTTGGTGTATAACAAATTGAATGGCCAATTTTTTTTAACGGTAGACTTACATTAAAGAATACGTCGGTGTCTGAACCGCCATAGGTGAATGTCACGGCTTGACAATTATTCTTTGTTTAAATCCACCCTTCTTGTCTTACACCTTATTCTATTGGGCCTCCTTGGGCATCTAATCATAATAGGACGGGTTTTGAAGTCGACGGTCAGATTTAAATTTTTGCCTCAAAGAAAAAAGAGAACGCGAATAAAATTCTTCGCATCCCTATTATATTTTCAAAAACTACAAGAAACTGTCAAGAACATATCGATTTCCATGGCTGGTTTACTTCTTTCGGGGATAGAATTTCCTGAAAGCGGGGAAAGACATCAAGCAAAGAAAAGGGGCGAAAAAAAAAAGGAAGTGATGCTAATGAATTTCGTCTCTTATCATGTTGCGATGCTTCAAAGAAACGGCTAAACACGTAAAAAAGAATATCCGTTTTTTTAGAAATTCAAACTCCTAAGAAGTTGAAAAGGGGTAAATTGTGTTTTCTATTATATGATAATTTAATTACATCGTTTCTATGCCTGTAACTTTCAAACCAGCATATTTTATAAAAATTTATCAAACTATAAAATTATGAATACAAAGGAAACCAGTTTCTTAATGCCAAACAAAACGTTTCATTTATTTTACAGTTGCAGACACATTTGTCAGAACTGAGTAGGATCAATAATTAAATATCTTATTTTCATAAACTTCGCGGTCAGTGAAATACATCACGTATGTCTCTTTCTACAGTGGAGAGTTGCAAAATATTGCTGAATCACTATCCTTCCCGATATCTACAAATATATATCGATAACTATCGTCAGTCACAACCATCAAAACAATTGAAAAATAGTTCTTGTATTTGAACCACATCGATCCACTCTCTTTAAGGATTAATTATTCTTATGTGTTTTGTGTCAGCAGACCTTTAACACTGCGGAATATTTAGCTCCTCCCAAAATCCTGTGCTGGTGCTCTCTCACAATAATTTGGTCAGTTCTGCAATGCACTGTGAACGCATAATGGACCAGACTGATAAGCAAACTTTACTGGTTGCTTTACTAGCATTTGATATGCCATATTTGGAAAATGTAGTACAAGTCAGTAAGAGTACATCCACTTGAAATAAACCTGGAATATAAACAAAAATTTGTAATTGTAAAGTAAATGTGAGCGCATTTGTGTGCATTTATGCAGACCTTATTGTAATTTATATGAAATTAAGCTAAATTCAACATGGTGGCTATTACATGGGAGTATAAAATTTTATACATTCTAAAAGATAAAATAAGTCATACATGATTTCGTCCAATGAGGGGGAGGGGGTAAAATTTATTTCCACCCCCCGTTTATTTATGTGTATTGAAAAATATTTATACAGGGTGGCTTTCAATATGTACAAAATATCTGAATAAAAGTACACAAATAATAAAGGAACTCACCCGGGGCCCCATCTCGCAAGTGTGGGGGAAGGAGGAGGGGGAGGAGTAACAACCTCGTAAAAAAACCAGGGTCCATCTTGCTTCGGATGGTAGCACCCTGTTATAGAGCCCCTGTCTAGGGTTACTAGGTGAAAACTGGCCAACGGTCTCAATGGCAGATGAAGAGATGAATCTCCCAACGGCAGAGAGGGCGGAAGAGCTACCTCCAGGACTCACAATCTTGGTTGAATAACTGTGGACTTGTGCCACTCCAAACATAACAATTATCAGTCATGGAAATGTGTGATGTTAAACAATTTACCCCAGGTGGACGATCCACCGTACGAAGATACGTAAGCAGACATTCGGATTCTGGGGAGTCTGCAACGACACACAAAGACAAATCGGAGTGTCTTGGAATCGCATCCAAAATCAAATCTAAACAACCAACATACTTAGCAACCTTCAATGTAAATTCATTATTAAAAACAGGAAAACTTAAGCACCTAACAGACACGCTAAGGAATCACAAAATACTTATTACAGCTTTACAAGAGACAAGATGTATAGATACAGATAACTTTGATTCAGAAGGATTTAGGATATATAAAGGGAAAGTAGGAAAGAGAGTAATGAAAAATGTACCGCATCTTGGAACAGCCTTTATAATAGACAAAAAAATTTTAAATTTAGTAGTTACCTTTGACTCTCAATCTGAAAGAATGTCAAGTCTTACATTTAAAAGCACAAACAAAATATATACTATTATTAATGCACATGCGCCCATAAATGAAGACAATAGGAAAAATAAGGAAAAAGTAGATAACTTTTGGAACCAACTAGATGACCTTATTCAGAGGATCCCGGAAAGAAACAACATCATTCTTCTTGGTGATTTTAATGCACAGATTGGTAAAGAAAAAAGATATAAGAAAATCGTTGGAAAATATCCTGCCCATTATAGAACAAACAGGAATGGCATCAGACTAATAGAACTTTGCCAGGCACATAATCTAATTCTTAAATCTACAGCATTCAAAAAACTACCTCGAAAACAAAAAACATGGGTTTCCCCAAACCCCAACCTAGGGGAATTTCAACTTGACCATGTAGCGATCAAGAAGATATTTCACAAAGAAATTATGAATGTTAGAGTGCTTAGAGGTGCAAACTTGGATTCGGATCATTATCTGTCTAAAATTAAGTTTAATGTCATCCCAAATAGAAAACAACAAACAAAACAAATTAAAGGCCGGAAATACAGCGCAGAAAGCATACTACGTTCAGATGACTTCACAAAGGCGACAGAAAACATACAGACTCAAAGCTGGGAAAATATCAGGGAAAACTTACTTAACAAATCTGAACAAATAGCACTCCAAACCAAACGTAGAAAACATCTATGGTGGTTGATGGAATGTGATACGTACATTGCAACAAGAAAACAGGCTTGGCAACAATGGCAATCACAGAAAACAGAAGAAAAGAGATTAAATTTCATTAGAATTAGGAAAATGGTAGATAAAAATATAAAAAAGGTTAAAAAAGGCATACGAAAATGAAACTCTTCTCCAAATTGATGAAGAATTCACTAAAAACAATACAAGAAGCTTTTATAGGACTTTCAAGCAAAAACTATCAAAATACAAAGCGCCAACCCTACAATTTCAAGATGCTAANCCCCAGCCCTACAATCTCAAGATGCTAATGAGAACATTGCTCACAACAACACAGAAAATTGCAAGATATTAGAAGACTATTTTAATAAACTCTTGAATTGTGAACCCATTTGTGAAAAATTTGAATTCACCCCAAATAATTCTGATAAACTAGATTCAGAACCACCAACAATTGAAGAATTACAAAAAGTCATTTCAGAATTAAAAAATAATAAAGCATCGGGAGAAAATCAAATAGTAGCCGAACTCTGGAAAAAAGCTGATAAAAATGCTATTAATCTCTTCAATATGTCTTCAATAAAATTTGGGAAGAGGATGAAACTCCAGCTGAGTGGAAAACAGCCCTCATCCACCCTCTTCACAAAAAGGGCTGCAAGGCGGACCCAAACATCTACAGAGGCATATCATTGTTGGATGTAACCTACAAAATTCTTTCAAAAGTCCTTTTAAATAGAGCTGAGCCACAATTGGACCCACAACTGGGGGAGTACCAGGGAGGGTTCAGAAAGGGTAGATCATGCTCTGAACAAATACTAAACCTCAAAAACATTATGGCATACCAAAAATCGAGGACAAAAACATATGTAATTTCCTTCATTGATTTCAAGAAAGCATATGACTCGATTGATAGAGAATCACTAATATCAGTAATAGAAGAACTGGGTTTGGATAAGAAAACAACTAACATAATAAAAGCCACTATTACAAACACATTTTCAAAAGTTAAATTCATGGGTGAAGTATCGGACCCATTTGAAATAAAAACAGGAGTAAGGCAAGGGGATGGACTTTCTCCATTATTGTTTAATTGTGCACTTGAGAAAGTAGTCAGAGAATGGAACAAAAATATAAAAAGTGGAATAAGACTGGGTTGCAAAAAGAAGAATCTCAAAATCAATTGCATTGCCTTTGCGGATGATATGGCTCTTATTGCTGAAACAATGGAGGAAGCAAAACAACAAATCCTTGAACTAAAAAAACAAGCAGCTAAAATAGGTCTTACTATTTCCTTTGAAAAAACTAAAATTATGACAAACATCAAACACCCAAATAAATACTTAAAATTCCAAGAAGAGAAAATAGAAATAGTGAATGAATTTAAATATCTGGGGGAATGGATTAGATGGAATGCAGCAGAACGCAAGGCAATAGAATCCAGAAAAAATAAGATGGAGTTGGCCTTCCAATTGACAAGAGAGACATACAACAAGAAATCTCTTTCATGGGGGTCCAAAATTAAACATTACAAAACAGTGGTCAAGCCAGAAGCATTGCATGCAGCAGAAACTCTAACCTTGAATCGCATAGGTCAGTAGGAACAATTAGAAATAAAAGAAAGAAAAATTTTAAGAAAGATCATAGGAACAAAATTTTAGGACAATAATATAGTATATATGCGTCAAGAATGAAACGCTATACAAGAAAATTGAAAAACTCTCAGATACTATGCGCAAAAGGAGACTACAGTTTACGGACATCTTCTCAGAATGAATTCTAATAGATTAACTAAACAATTTTTTGATTTATTCTGTAACCGCAAAACGAAGCCTAATTGGTTCACAGAAATTGAAAAAGACCTAAGATAATTAAACATTACAGAAAAGTCATTACTTGATAGAACAGTACAGATAAAATTTAAAGACGAAGGGATAAGGTTCCAAGAAAAATCTAAAATAAGGTCGAAACCCATCATCTCAGATGAGGAGAGAAGAAGAAGATCTGAAAGAATGAAGAAGTACTGGGTGCAAAGGAAGGAGCAACACTCAAAGAAATGACTGTTTCATCGTACCCCAAAGAGGGTGAAACGAATATTTTAAAAAAAAATGGTAATTGTAATACTTTGCTAGAATACACTATTTGTTCAAAGTGTTAAACTTAAGCGTGTCTATAATAAAGTAATATTAATGTATTTATTAATATATGTTAAAAACCGTAATATCACATATTCCTAAAGAAAGGTTTTGATGTTTTAGGGAAGGAAGTCACGAAGAAATGAGGGAACATCAAAGACTGTTGTAAAATCTGAGAAGAATACAAATGATGGGTCTAAAAATGGTTTAAAGGGTGAACTTGAAAAAAATATGTATATTTACACAGATCAGTTGCGATTTTTTACAAAAACAATGACACACAGACAAAACTCTGAAACATTAGATCAGAGTTGAGAAGCGACCATTGAAAATGAGACTTGTGTGGATAATGATCTGGACACTGAAACTGATCACTCAGTCTTCAGAACACCACATCATATACATCAATCCAGTCGGAAACGTAATATTTGTATGAAAATGATAGGAGAATTTTTAACGCTTTGGTGGACAAAAGTCATGAAAACCGACACCTTTGTTAGCCTACATTTAGAATTTCTGTCTGGAATGTACAGGTTGAGTATAAAAGAATACCCCAAATCTTAAGGTCTATAATATCAAAACCAAACAACCTATAATATTGATTGACCAATAAAATAAACCGTGGAACCGTGAAGTTTGTTTACCATAAATTCATAAACGTTCAATGTGACTACCATGAGCGGCCCGAACGACATCTACGCGATAAACAAATTCGTTCCATGCTCTTGTCAGCATGTCCGGTGTTACGGTTTGGATGGCGTTCGTAACTCTCGGTTTGAGGTGGTGAGGGGGTAGCGAGCTCGCATTCGACACGTCAATGTGAAGGGGACGGTCTGATGTTTCCTTTATGTGCCGAGAGATGACACTGGGAGCGTCTGTCGTCGCACTATGAGCGTGTGTTGTGTGTTAGTCCGCATCACGATGGCGACGGAACAACAGAAGGCGTTCTGTGTTATTCAGTTTGCTAAATGTGAATCGGTTACGACTGTTCAACGTGAATTCCGTCGCAAATACGGACGTCGTCCTCCCGATAGGTGGAGTATCGTACGTTGGTTTCGTCAGTTCCGTGACACAGGGTGCCTTTGCAAAGGCAAAAGTTCCGGGCGGCCGCGTGTGTCCGAAGAGAATGTGCAACGGATTCAACAAGCGTTCGTTCGCTGTCCGAGAAAATCAACTCGACAAGCTAGCCGGGAAATGCAAATCCCTCAATCGACGGTATGGACAGTGTTGCGAAAGCGATTGCTGTACAAACCATACAGGTTACAGCTTGTACAGGCTCTTACCGAAAGGGATAAAGAACTGAGACGTGATTTCTGCGCGTTCGTTCTTGCCCAGAACGAGGTAGACGATGCCTTCATGTCTAAGCTGGTTTTTAGCGATGAAGCGACGTTCTACACAAATGGTAAGGTGAACCGGCAAAACGTGCGGATATGGGGTCAGGAGTCTTCACATGAAACCACCGAACACGAGCGCGCTTCCCCCACAGTGAACGTGTTCTGCGCTGTATCCAAAGACACTGTTTTCGACCATTTCTTTTTTCACGAGCCCACTGTTACTGGAATCTCTTATTTGGACATGCTTACAGAGTGGTGGTTTCCTCAGTTAGAAGAGGCGGCGGGGGACTTCATTTTCCAGCATGATGGTACGCCACCCCATTGGCACCTAGCTGTTCGCGGATACCTGAACGAAACGTTGCCGCAGCGCTGGATTGGTCAACGAGCAGCTGGTGACCAGGCTCTTCATCACTGGCCCCCAATAAGCCCGGATCTTACCCCGTGCGGTTTTTTTTTATGGGGGTACATAAAGGATCAAATATTTCGTCCACCATTGCCGGCTAACATTGGCGACCTCAAAACGAGAATTACGGAAGCCATCCAAACCGTAACACCGGACATGCTGACAAGAGAGTGTAACGAGTTTGATTATCGCGTAGATTTCGTTCGGCCCGAACGTGGTGGTCACATTGAACATTTATAAAGATATGGTAAACAAACTCCACAGTTTCATGGTTCATTTGATTGGTCAACCAAGGTTGTAGGTTAATTGGTTTTTTTATTATAGACCTTCAAAGTTGGGGTATTATTTTATATTCAACCTGTATATCGCCACCCCAGACGCTAATAACTTTTAAACCCGACAGCCGAATTTCACCAAACTAGGTACACATATAGTATGTATTAAATGTATCAGTCTTTCGCAGTTTGATCACGCTGGGTACTTATTTCCAAATTGGTGGTATATTTTAATATTTATGAAGCCAAGTTATATCTCGGGGACCGTTTAACCAATTTAAACAAAATGTGGTATGTTAACAGTGCATTATACAGGCATTTAATTAAGAAAGTGATAATGTTATTATTCTTCCATTTTGGAAGATAATGCAAATTAAAAATAATATTTTCCCTTATATCTTGCAAACCATTTAAACGATTATAATAAAATTTGGTAAGTTGGCAGTGAATAATGTAAGAATTTAATTTTGAAGGGGATAATTTATCAGTCCGCCATTTTTATGATAGTGCTACATGAAATATAAAGCATTTTTCATTATATTTTGTTAGCTAAACANTTTATCAGTCCGCCATTTTTATGATAGTGCTACATGAAATATAAAGCATTTTTCATTATATTTTGTTAGCTAAACAACCGATTCCAACCAAATTTAGCATATAAGCATATAAGTACATAATTATATTGTAGGTCCTATTCATAGGTTCAATTTCAATGGATAATACGCTTGTTTTCCAAATGGCGGCAATATAAATACTTTATATTTATTGGCAATATCTACCATACCATTTGACGAATTTCGACCACACTTGTTATGCTGAAAGCATATTTTTTTACAAGTATGAAATTTGTTAATACGTAGCCATTTTGTAAGATAAAGCCACATGAAAAATAAAGTTTTAATGTCATATCTCGAGAAACAATCAACTTATTCCTACCCAATTTGGCACTCGAGTAATACTAAGGTAGATCACGTAAAATGGCATGTTTTGATGGGTCAGACTAATATTTTAAAAATGACGATCATATATACCTTTTAGAGAATGAATAGCTTCGAGCTCCATTCCCGGGTCCCGTTGTCCCCAACTACACGTTATCATTCTACAAAAAATTCAACCTATTTCTACCAAATTCTGCACACAAGTAGTACGATGGAAGGCCATGTAACCTTACATTGGTATGTAACCTTACATACTCACATACTTGTTTTCAAAATGATGTACCTGTAAATATTTTCAGTTTGTAAACCAAGTTCAGCAAAATTTTAAACTGATTCCTACCGACGTTTATGCTCCAAATCCAACCCACGTAATGCAGTTACTTGCACGACAGCTTGCAGTGTTCGAGTCCCACGGAAGGCACGTGTGTGTCTGTAGTCGTCTCACTACGTAGTATTGTGTTTGTTTCTGGCTGCATATCTAATGATATTGCTATCAACGAGATGCCATGTCCCACCTACCATATAGCCTTTTAAGAACTTCATCAAAAAAATTTGCATCCATGTGGAGGTGTAGTGTAAAGTGGGCTCATTAATTAAATCAATAACTTCTTGTTTTATTGTAAGGTGTTCTTCTCTCACTTGAAAATTCTAGTGATGATAAAACAATGCAATTTAAAATGGGATTACTTCATTTGATTTCTAATATTAAAGGCTGGAGTAAAGTTTTTCAGCAAATTCAACAGCAGTCAAGCTCACATAACGTCCAACACTACATGCCTGAAGTAAATGGTTTGAACACTTGAACTGAGAACCCTATGNGCAGTCAAGCTCACATAACGTCCAACACTACATGCCTGAAGTAAATGGTTTGAACACTTGAACTGAGAACCCTATGACACCGATGACGCCGACCTTATTTGTTACCTCAGAAACTTCCTAAGATTGCAGGTTCATATTATATTAAATGACTGACTTTATGTGCGATATTTTCAAATGGGTACAATTTGGGTTGTTTTACAGTAATAAACATATTTAGCCTGTGTCCATTTTTTAAAGATTCCCTTTAAGATAAGATTTTAAAGCTAAATATTTGCAAATATTTCACTGTATTTCTTAACATCATTTGTAGTAATAGAGTCGGAAAATATTGTGGAAATTAACATAGAAGACAATGTTACACAAATATACATATTAATATTTTTCTATAGAAATTGAACTATTAAATTTATCAAAGCTACTTTTTTTCAGCAATATAAAGTAATCAAACTCTGTTCTCTTTCCAGTAGCTGGAATGACACTTCAATTTTTTTAATTAATTCACCCTTACCTCAATATAATACTGGTTAAATGCAGGTCCTCATCTTTACATTCTGGCGCTGCAAGCAATCTTACATTTGAGCATGTAACTCGTCAAACGACGATACAGACATACGGGAACAGTCGAAAAATGTCGTTTCATACTGCCTTAACTCTTCAAGCAGTAATTATAATGCACGCAAATCTTCCCGAGTTTGTAATAACAGATGAACCGACATTTTTCTGACGCGTTTTAGTTTACTGCGACGATTGAGCAACAACAAAGCAAAAACTAGGTGACGCCCCATCGCGAGGCCAGCGGACACTGAGGATTTCAACTTGTTGGCTACCGGTGGCATATTTAGTCCGCCTGTTGGCAAGCGTTGTGTCTGTAAGAACCCTAAGAGCGACTCACATGGGTACGTTCACGCTTTCAGTTGCATTTGTATGCTTAAAACATTTATGCTGAATATTACCATGTATATTACACATGATTTTAAATACCATCTGTTACTAATAATTAATAAACACTGTTTTTTTAAAACGAGCAATTTACACTTTTGAAGTAAAGTGACACGCACAAATTAAACATATGAACACTGAACAATAAAGGTATCAATAAATAGAAGAAATAGAACGTAAGATTCTGAGGTAAATATTTTACTTTACAGTTTAAGTAAATAACATTAAAATAATATATTAACAGAATAATACTCTTTATTAAATACACTACACAAGTAAGTGCATTCATACATTCTTCCGCGTTCATGAAATTATACATTTTAAAAGAAAAATTTTAATTTAAAAAATTGACAACTTATTTACATATAAAGGAACTATTGCAGTTTATACTTAAGTCCAGATGATATTAATGTTCTTTTTTAACTTTTCAATTTATCTTGGTCTTCTAGTCTTTTTTAATTCGATATTTTCGTTCAAACATACGCTTCTATTTTAACAAAGCACCAGATTACGTCCGTTGTAATTCTGTAAGGTGTTTCTGGATTTATTATATTCGCTAAAAATGGGCAACTCTATATTTTACGTTCAAGAATTTGACATGTGACGTAATTAGGTATTAGAA
>NQII01000104.1:1358478-1374269 GCA_002778355.1 Clitarchus hookeri | reverse complement strand
GCAACAGTGCCGGGAATGTATAAGTAAATTCCCGTTCAATAAACGTGTTCCAAACTAAGAAGTCGTGGCGAAGTGATTGTGTGATATACCCTCAACCTTCAATGCATATTTTAGTCTGTGCCTAGAGGAATTAACTCCGACCCTATGAACCACCCTGTGTGCCACAGGTGGGGAGTAGCATCAAGTTAAATTGGCGCCCAATGTGGGGTGTAGATACATCTGTAGAGACCATATCAAGAACCAGACTATACCCATATACCCGAGAAAAGGGGTCTCACCCGCACCAGATTTCCGAACTAGTCAGGCTGAACCATACCGAATTACTGAGCTAGTAAGGATGAACCCAAATACTTAAGCAAGTGTCAAACCCTTTGGCGCCTATCAACCAGATGTTTAACGAGGAGCGGTTAGCGGAGAAATAGGCCACAACAACCCATTGCTGGATGAACGATAGTGAAAGTGGTGTGAATTTCGAGAGACGACGAGTGACGAGCGAGCGGGTGCGATCGAGAGAGCGAAGAGAGAAGACGAAGTGAGGGAGAAATTAGCGACGAGAGTAGCAAGCGAGGAGTTGAAATGCGGGGGGAAAATGCGAGAGGGTCATTTCCACTAGACAGTGGGAAATGACGTGGGATAGGCCAGGCGGTCAGGGATGAAATACCACGCTGCACCGAATAGCAAAATTAGGTCATGAGTGCCCTGAAGGAGGGCCACTGGCAATTATGGGAGAAGTAGGCAGGCGGACGGGTAAAAAAAAAATCGCGCAGCCAGGAAGGGAAGCAGAGCGCCGGTGAGACACGCTTATCGGGCGCACAAATGATCAGAAACAGTAAACACGAAAAGAATGAACCGCAGTGTGTCACTAGATAGTGACCAAAAGCAATAAATTCCGCGAAGTAACACAGCACTACGTGTTATCTACTTTAATACACCGAAGAAACTACGCCAGCCAATAACGACGTGTTGAGAGCCGGAAGATAATACACCCAAGTATTCATTCACGCACGGCGGACCGATAAGAAATGTGGCCGTGCGTTATCTCCTTTAATACACGCCGGGCGGAGAGATAACGTTGGCACTGGGCAAGCCGATACGAAGTGTGGGAAGTGTGGAGAGCCGGCGATAATACATCCGAGCCACAGTGCCGCCACGCGATAAGAAATACCGGGACAGAAAAGCATACGCGCACGAGAGCGAAGACGGAAGTGGAAAGTGAACAAACAAGCGCATGCGAGAAGAAAGCGGACGCAGAACAGAAGCGAAGTAAAAAAGAGAAGTGCACCGACTCAGGAGCGAACCCTGGAGACTGCAGCCACATCCCAGGACAGTCCTGCAATGTAGCACTCCAGATATGGAAGGGAAGCAGCCTTCACACTCTTACCACACAGCTGCTCAAGCTCACCGAGGTTCCCAGTGCGAGGTGCAAGAAGAAACCGCCCAGCAGCCGAAAGAAACAGACTCTGTGGGTAAGNATGGAAGGGAAGCAGCCTTCACACCCTTACCACACAGCTGCTCAAGCTCACCGAGGTTCCCAGTGCGAGGTGCAAGAAGAAACCGCCCAGCAGCCGAAAGAAACAGACTCTGTGGGTAAGTGTACCCATGTCACCCTGCTGCGAAAAGTAGGTCAGGTTACCTGACATGCCAGCCAACCTAAGTGCGCCGCAACCTAGTGCGACATAATGTCTATAGTTTGCCTGTGACGTCGAGCCTTCAGCCGAAAGACGTGAGGAACACCACACTTAAGTGTGCCTGAGTGTAATTTTATAAAAATTTACAAGGTACCCAATATATTCCATCAGCAGGGTACCAGAGTAGAACATGTTCCTAAGTTTTTTTACAGAAAGAGTTGTATGTTTACATTGGCCTANAGCAGGGTACCAGAGTAGAACATGTTCCTAAGTTTTTTTACAGAGACAGTTGTATGTTTACATTGCCCTTATGGCCAAACCGCGGGCAACAGCTGAGAGACCGATAAGGGTCTTATTTTTTGTTCTTCCACGACCTGTGAGTCGTCTTAATAGTAAAACGTACCATGAGTCAGTGTGCTTTGTGTATTATCGGCAGACCATTTGTTAAAAAGCGGGAGGAGTGCCAGAAATTAGTGTGAACCCTTGAACAGAGTTACCAGCCTAGTAGTTAAGAGTTGTTTCCTTTGACGACCTGTCCAGTCGTCCTTAATGTAAAATTAATTCCTGTCACCAAAATGTAAAGATTGCCAACTGTGCAATATATACCGGCCATTAGCCACCTGTTTTTTTTTTTCATACATCAAGAGTGTCTCCGCATTACCAGGAGACTGAAGCACAGAAATGGATAGATCACTGTAGGTAAATTTGTATAATTTTGTAACCCTGTAAATTGGTGTGTAACCATGTAAGTAGCTTTGTAAGGTATGAATGTCTGAGAAGTGTATCGCCCTATGTATTATATGTATTTGCGAGTTCAAATAGGTAGCCAGGAGTTACACTGTACTGTAACATACAGTCGACGGCAGGAATAGAACCCAGGTAAAAGTTCGTCAGTTTTTTGTGAATAAGAATAGAAGCCTTCTTTTGTAACCCGCAGAGCTGGAGTGTTAGGCCGTTTTTACAGGTAAGGGCACGCCTTTTAACTGTGGAGACGACGCAGGTCCTTGAGTAATAGCCAGATATGGGTAAGCGAAGACAGCGAATCCGTAGAGAGGGGTAGTCACAGCTGTCATGTGTCTGCAGAACAGGCCGCGCGTGAAACACGTCGCGCTAGCCGCGCCAGAGATGAGGTGAGCGCACACACAGAAACAAGTAGGTCTACAAAAATGCAGACATATGGCGAAAACGGAGATTTTGGCACAGAGTGTGTCAGCGCCGAAAAGACGAGAGGGGAGTTGACAAATGATGTAATTAGGTATTAGAAGCGGCGCTATCACCAACCAACACCCCTACCCCCGCCAGCTTAAACCNTAAAATTTGTAAGTGCCAAGATATCACGAGTTAGACAGGGGTAGTTTGCCTGAAGTCAGAAAACACGCACTGCGGAAGAAATAGCTGACAAGCTGGAAAGTTGTGCCCAGAACACCACCCCCCTCCCCTAGCTAACCAAGGCACAATGTGCAAACGCACTGCAGAGGAATAAGCTGACAAACTTTGAAAGGAAACCACCCACCCCCTCCCCCAACAAGAGAGACATGTGCCGACACTTAGGGAGGGAGGCTAGGAAGAATATAAGCATCTATTCATGGAGGGTGAAAGATATAAGCATCTATTCATGGAGGGTGGGGAAACAGATCAGTTGAATATCACCACGCAGAGAGGTTAGTTTGGTATCAGTGGACAGTTGCAAATCAGTCATGCAAAGAGCGGCCGGGGGAGATCGGACCCCGGCCACGCCCATCAGTCGAAGCAACTAGTAGCTGGTGGCGTGGAAGTTCGGTACGCCACACCGGGATGTGCAGATAGTAAGTCGCAACATTAAGGGGTCAGCCAAATTGGGACGCGAGATGTGAAACGCGATATGTAGGGCCCGTTCAGAGACAGTTACCAGAGTCACGTCGGACGTGTAGTTTCACAATGTCAGGACGTGAGTTAGTCAGCCAGTTACCGCATAAGTCAGTCAGTTGCAACGCACCGAGAAGGCGGAGTCGAGTGGTGAACTTCACCGAGAAGTGCCATGTCGAGCTAGTGGGATTGTCCAGTGCAGCCCGTAGCCACGAAGGACGGGTGAGGCCCACACAGGGCCCCTTTCTGGGATGTGGTAGGGTAGTAAGCAGTCAGTAACTACCCTACGCCAAAAACAGGAGCGAGTGGTGAGCCCCACCGAGGGGTACCATGTCGAGAGGAAGCCAGCTGCGTACAACAAGCCAACCACAGAGGGCCTTTAGCAGAGCCATCCAGCTCACCAGACCCATCAAATGCCAGAACAACTACCACGCAACATGTGCAGATAAGTAACCCTGTCGTCACTCAAGGATCTGCCCTGACACCTAATGCCCCTACAACATCAGAAACATAAGCAGAACATTGTAACAAGCCCTTCAGGCCTTGAGCTCGCAGGGCATTACCGTATGTGTAAATTCCCGCAACAGTGCCGGGAATGTATAAGTAAATTCCCGTTCAATAAACGTGTTCCAAACTAAGAAGTCGTGGCGAAGTGATTGTGTGATATACCCTCAACCTTCAATGCATATTTTAGTCTGTGCCTGGAGGAATTAACTCCGACCCTATGAACCACCCTGTGTGCCACAGGTGGGGAGTAGCATCAAGTTAAATTGGCGCCCAATGTGGGGTGTAGATACATCTGTAGAGACCATATCAAGAACCAGACTATACCCATATACCCGAGAAAAGGGGTCTCACCCGCACCAGATTTCCGAACTAGTCAGGCTGAACCATACCGAATTACTGAGCTAGTAAGGATGAACCCAAATACTTAAGCAAGTGTCAAACCCTTTGGCGCCTATCAACCAGATGTTTAACGAGGAGCGGTTAGCGGAGAAATAGGCCACAACAACCCATTGCTGGATGAACGATAGTGAAAGTGGTGTGAATTTCGAGAGACGACGAGTGACGAGCGAGCGGGTGCGATCGAGAGAGCGAAGAGAGAAGACGAAGTGAGGGAGAAATTAGCGACGAGAGTAGCAAGCGAGGAGTTGAAATGCGGGGGGAAAATGCGAGAGGGTCATTTCCACTAGACAGTGGGAAATGACGTGGGATAGGCCAGGCGGTCAGGGATGAAATACCACGCTGCACCGAATAGCAAAATTAGGTCATGAGTGCCCTGAAGGAGGGCCACTGGCAATTATGGGAGAAGTAGGCAGGCGGACGGGTAAAAAAAAAATCGCGCAGCCAGGAAGGGAAGCAGAGCGCCGGTGAGACACGCTTATCGGGCGCACAAATGATCAGAAACAGTAAACNTTCACCGAGAAGTGCCATGTCGAGCTAGGGGGATTGTCCAGTGCAGCCCGTAGCTGCGAAGGACGGGTGGGGCCCACACAGGGCCCCTCGCCGGGACGTAGTAGGGTAGTAAGCAGTCAGTTACTACCCTACGCCAAGAACGGGAGCGAGTGGTGAGCCCCACCGATGGGTGCCATGTCGAGAGGAAGCCAGCTGCGTGCAACAAGCCAACCACAGAGAGCCTTTAGCAGGGTCATCCAGCTCACCAAACCCATCAACTNCCATGTCGAGAGGAAGCCAGCTGCGTGCAACAAGCCAACCACAGAGAGCCTTTAGCAGGGTCATCCAGCTCACCAAACCCATCAACTGCCAGAACAACTACCACGCAACATGTGCAGATAAGTAACCCTGTCGTCACTCAGGGACCTGTCCTGACACCTAATGCCCTTACAATATCAGAAACGTAACCAGAACATTGTAACAAGCCCTTCAGGCCTTGAACTCGCAGGGCGTTAAAGTATGTGTAAATTCCCGCATCAGTGTCGGGAATGTATAAGTAAATTCCCGTTCAATAAGCCTGCTCCAAACTAAGAAGTCGTGGCGAAGTCACTGTGTGATATACCCTCAACCTTCAAGGCATCTTGTAGTCTGTGCCTGGAGGAATTAACTCCGACCCTATGAACCACCCTGTGTGCCACAGGTGGGGAGTAGCATCAAATATTACACGAAAATAGTTAAAATAGTGTTCATCTGTTACAATACAATTAACAAATATTTTAGATGGGCACAAACGTACAGTACTAAGAGTTGTGAGAAGGAAGTGTAATGTTTGGAAAACGTTTTTGGTGTGAAAAGAAAATAATATATAAAGCAAATAAATATAACATCTTCTAAATTAAATGGATAGTATTACTGAAATTATTTGTTAATGTGAACACAGTCAATGACACCAAGAGCGTTTCTCTGCCGTGTAATGTAATTTCGGAAAATCTGGCATGTAAATTATAAAGACGATATTAGTGGTATATTATATACCACTTCTAATGACCTTAAGTATTCGATGTAAGAACACGAATGAAACATTCTAATGTAATCATTTAAATGCAATTGCAATGTCGTCTACTTCCCATTTTTTCAAAGTATGCTTTATGAGTTACTTCAATATTTTTTTATAGTAAATCTTAAACGATGGCTGCTCTGAATTGTTCACAATACAATCAATATTTTGTTTTCTATACTAGACTGCAATGTTTTTGTTAACCTGTATTCTCTCGCTTACAATCCTTCCTAAGTGACACGGGTTCTATTCTCGGCGAGGTCCCAGATTTTTGCATGTGGGAAACTTGGCGGACTTTGCCGTTGCGCGTCATTTTTTCTCGAGGCATTTCCGATTCCCCCACTCTTTTATTCCGCGGTGGCTTTATATTCATCTCGTTTCACCCTAACCAGTACATGGCGCTCAACACATCGCCGACCAAATCCTCTCAACTCAACTCTCTACAAGCATTTACCCACTTCTCGTCTGTTGAGAATGTGCAGAACTTGACATTCCTAGAGTTTCTAGTAGTGTTATTACAGTCATATACAGCACAGTGTGCCATGTGTGTTTCGTCAAGAAATAGCGTCTTTCGCAGNCCCGCCATATCCATATAACCTGTACACGTGCCTACCTCCGTTATTATTATGCCATGGTAAATGCAAAGGGTTTTCAGGCCTAATCATATAGACCAGCAAATACGAAGAGACATATATTTTTATTAGGGGAGCAGGCCCCCTATCAACATAGCGACATAGCGACCTCCGTTATTCGTAGCGACGTGTCCAGACTAGAACACCGGCGAATCCTATCTCACAGACGACACATCGAGCCGAGACATCTCGAATACGGAGAACTTTATGGACGTTGGGATGGAAGAATTTTTTTTATTCCGTCACTTCGTCTCTCTCCTCTTCACCGACCCACTTCCTCATCTCATCATTTCTTCAGGCTGGCCAGGTATGTGCGTCTGTTCTTATGTACACTGCTGGGCAATAAAAAATAGCGCACACAGAAGGATGCATCAGATGGTACTGAAACTTTATGGAGGTAATGATAAAGATGAGTACTACATGATCACAGAAATAGAGGAGGTGATCAGACAACACGCCTCCCACCAAGGCGAACCGGGTTGGATTCCTGGTGGGGTCGCTCCCAGCTTTTCGCAAGTAGGAACGAAGCTGCTGGTTGGCGGGTTTTCTCGGGGATATTCCGTTTCCTCCACCCCTTCAATCCGGTGCTGCTTCATACCTCACTTCTACCTCATCGTCTCTGAAGATCTTGATGTTAAGAGCCGCCCAAATCTCTTCACTCATTCACTCTTTCACAAAAACAGAGCACCAGGGCAATTACATATGGGTCTGTATTAAGCCGTCCAATAGTATGTCGCACCCACTGGCACTGAGATACACGCTGCGACACGGTCTAGCATGGAGACCATCAGATGCCGGATGTTTTCCTGAGGCAGACGGGCCCACAATGGTTGGACTGTGTTTTCCAAATCCCGGATACTGTGTCGATGCGGCAGCTGGCGTTTCAACTGGTCCCACGCATGATTGGGGACGTGTCGTAGAATGTGGGCAGACCATGGTAGTGTTTGGATATAACGGAGGCAATCCTGGGATAACCGTACCGTGTGCGGTCGGGTGTTATCCTCCTGGAATACCTCACCTGGAATTCCGGCCAGAAATGGAAGCAGATGTGGGTGTAGAATCTCATCCACACACCGTGAATGTTCCTCGTAAAATGACGAGAGTGGATCGGCTATCGTAAGCTATGAATCCCTATAATGCCTCCCGCGGGGAAATGTGCAGCTCGATAGCGAGATTGAGATTGCGGCATTCACCGATGGCCCTCCACACCTGGGCGCGATGATCATCAGTGCCCATATAGGCTAGGCAAATTAGGAAAAATAGGGGAAATTTTAGTTATAGTCGTAATCGTTGTCATTCCTTATGTTCTTTGGGTCACTGAACACGAATCTGAGGTTTTCTGATAGAATTTTAGCCCGGAACACAGTTTTTTTTTTTTTTTTGCAAAAATATTCGAAATTTTGGCACTTTTTTTTGGTTTTTTGCCTATATCTTGGGAACTACGCGTTTTTTTTCGAAAAGACTATTCCGTACAAAATTTAAGTAGCGAAAAGTGCCTACATTTTTTGTTCATAACATTTTTTTCTACAACCAACCGTTCCGCCACTAGAGCGCGCCAAAAAAATTGGCAAAATTCTCAAAATCGCAAAAACGGCATATTTCGACTTTCTACGCCCGATGTCCGTGGAAACGACTCATGTTATGATAGTTTTGACCATGTATGGTATTGAACTTGATGAAATAAACTTAAAATAAATGTTGGACCCAATCGTTTTCAAAGAATCGTCTAAAATCAAATTGAAAGAAAGGATGCAAATCAGTGAAAAAAGTTATACTTAGCTATTGTTATATTTACATTAAAATTACTTAATACTAATAATGAAATGCGTAATTGCAGGTAAAAAACAATTTTGAAGAATGATGAAACTAAAACAGGTATTTGTAGGTATTTGTATGTACAGGTCCAGTTCATTTATTGGGTATTTTCTGGTGGATGGGGTATTCATTCATCTGGAACAGACAGAAAAAGTGTGTATTAGTGGTTATTAGTTGGTAATATTGGTAAGGAATATGCTGTAGGTAGGTACCTATGTACTTCAGAAATATTTACTGTTATTAACCTGTGGCGTAACTCGTGGGGTTTCACTCGTCGACTGAGGCTCGTTGGAGAGACACATCTGTAAAGAACAGGATGGAATTAGTGGCGTACTTGAGATATTGTTACAAATATAGGAATATGATGGTTCTTCTATACGTAAAAGAAGTTGATAGGTACTACTAATGTGAAAACAAGGTTTGGAAATATAGGTGATGTTACATACCTTTGAAGCTCGTAGCTTTTTTTTCTTCCTCCTTCTCCTCCTCCTCCTCCTATCCATTGCTGCACTTTAAGGCACATCCTGTAACTGCTCTGTGCCGCTGCAGCTGCTGAAGGTGGTAGCGCAGCTATTTTCGACGAAGCCTTGAACGCTGCCTTCTTGTAATTAAGGAAGCGCAGGTGGTTCAGAGAGGGTGGAGTCCTCCCACTATAGCCGTATACTTGGACCAAAAATCGTTCTCCGGCTGCTGCGATGGTCTGGGGAGTGGCGTTGCTGTCTTTGAAAACACTGACGACGTCAGCAAGGTCACGATTTTTAGTGAGTGCTTTTACAAACTTCAATTTCCCCTGGTTGAATGGTGCTGACGTCGTGTCACAGCCACGCATAGCATGTAAGAACAGAATGTTCTCTCCAACAATCTTGTTCTTTACAGCGAAGAGTGGGGAGTATGTTGCTAGTGGAGTTTTGTCTTTTCCTGACTTTAAGAAGAAAACGTTGTTTTCCTTGCACAAACCAATGAGAATCACCAACAGGTATACATCTTCTCCCACCACGACCACACTCTGATTGGATTTAGCCAGTGACAGCGCTTGTGTGACTATCGGCGTGTCCGCATCTTCTAGTGCTTGTTTCGCAGTCATGTTGTGTGAGGCAAGCTTCTACATTATCACGCCAATCAGTCGTTTTTTGTTATTTGGGTTGGCCAGGAATTTTTCTTTCTTTGTGGTAGGGGTCATGGTTACATCAAAGAGGATGTCCGCGGAACTAGTTTTCATAGATCTTTTCAACCTTTCTGCACTTTTCGTTCCACCTTGCGCATGTTCGGGGCACCCATCAAAGACAACTCTTGTTTGGAATCCATATGTTGTTATAACGTATCCAACGTATCTGTCACATATTTTTGAAAAAGATTGGTTGTCAGGACAGACAACTTTGTGCAGCAAGAACCCACCATCGATCACTTACTGCACTTGACAGCTGAATTCCTTGTTTTGAATAGGAACGAATTCTTCGTACAACTTTGATTCGATCCCTTTTCGCAGACCATTCTCAAACAGAGAGAAAGAGTAAGGTCCCAGGTGGTACGTCAAGAATTATTCCAGTTCTTCATCTGAATTCTTAACCACACTGATTCGTTTAAACAACGTGGTGGGATTAATGGGCAAAACTTCGTTTTCTACTGTTATTGCGTTGCTCATTATGGCAAGTGGCTGGACACGGTCATTACGTTGAAATTTCATATCACCAAAATTAGGGTTGTCTGCAGCTTTTTTAATAATGCCGTCCATGCCTTTTTCCCAAGCCTGGTGGCAGTCGACCCTGTTGTCAGCAACAACTCCTGTGGGTCTTCAACGGCTCACTGAGATAAGACGCATAACCCCACATTCCAACACTCAAACATTCATTCCAATATTCATTTACCATCTTTCTATGAGTTTGTGGCGCGCAGTAGGCTGGATTATGTTTACTTTTTTTCACTAATTTGTCTCCTTTCTTTCAATTTGATTTTAGACAATTCTTTGAAAACAATTGGACCCAATATTTATTCCAAGTGTATTTCAGCGGAACCAGTGTTTATTTTTAAGTGTATTTCATCAAGTTCAATACCATACATGGTCAAAACTATCATAACATGAGTCGTTTCCACGGACATAGGGCGTAGAAAGACGAAATATGGCGTTTTTGCGATTTTTGGGAATTTTGCCCATTTTTGGCGCACTCTAGCGGTGGAACGGTTGGTCGTAGAAAAACATTTTATAGACAAAAATGTAAGCACTTTTGTCTACTTTAATTTTGTATAGAATAATCTTTTCGAAAAAACGCATAGTTCCCAAGATATAGGCAGAAAACCAAAAAACGTGCCAAAATTTCGAAGTTTTTTGCAACATTAACAATATTCCGGGCAAAAATTCTGTCAGAAAACCTTAGAGTCGTGTTCAGCGACCCAAAAAACATAAAGAATGACAAAGATTACGACTATACATACCTAAACTTTCCGCTAAAGGTCCTTTTTTTTCCTAATTTACCTAACCTAATAACTAAGCGGCACTTATCACTGAACACCACACATCGCCAGTCTGTGGCGATCTACATTGTTCCGGCCTAGCGCCACTGCAAACGGATCCACCACTTTTGCAGCGTTAATGCCATCACACGTAGGCCTAATAGGCGCTGGGATCGCAGATTCGCCTCCGCAAAGCACAGGGAAATAAATTATTCGTTGGCACACAGGACCCACAACACTGGCCAGTATCGTGGACCGAGTTACAGTGAGATCCCTCTGAGCCTGTCGCACGATCCGTCGATCCGCTCGACTGGTAGTCAACCTAGTCCGTCCTTTGCCGGTCCTCCGTGTGTGGGTACCTTCAAGTATCCACTGCTCTAAACAGCATCGGACAGTATGGTCCGAACGATCCACATGGTGGACAATACGACAATACTACCACCCTGTGGTTTTCAGCTTAATTGTGAGTCCTCTCTCGAAGTCCGCCAATTGCATAAAGCGAAGTCTTTGGCGTCTTCCCGGAATTCTACTTCACTCTTTACGCTTATTTGATATCGTTTTGTGTTTTTCGCGTTAATGTGGCTTCGAATACACGCTATTTTCTACGGGCGCTTGTCGGCGCTTGCAGCGCCACTGCCGGGTGTNCCGTGTGTGGGTACCTTCAAGTATCCACTGCTCTAAACAGCATCGGACAGTATGGTCCGAACGATCCACATGGTGGGCAATACGACAATACAACCACCCTGTGGTTTTCAGCTTAATTGTGAGTCCTCTCTCGAAGTCCGCCAATTGCATAAAGCAAAGTCTTTGGCGTCTTCCCGGAATTCTACTTCACTCTTTACGCTTACTTGATATCGTTTTGTGTTTTCCGCGTTAATGTGGCTTCGAATACACGCTATTTTCTACGGGCGCTTGTCGGCGCTTGCAGCGCCACTGCCGGGTGTGCGTACAAACTCAAACGCACCAACATGGGATCATGTGTGTGCATACCAGCCCGTACTCTCGCTATTTACGTGGGCCTACAATAGTTTCGTGGTTGTCGAATGGTATCTTCATAGTGCGCTATTTTCATTGTCCAGTAGTGTATTTACACTAGTCCAGACTACTTGAATATTATAGAACCCTCGCCTATGAGAGACGAAGTACAGGAATATTAAGGTACCCGTATACCTGCGGCTGTTTTCCGCGTTTGAGGATGAGATACACTAGAGCGATAAGGGCCACACTGCCACTCGTATCAAGTGTGCCATCGCCACTACGTGCCAAGCTATAAACTAGCATGCTGCTTTGTTCTCGTACTTTTACGTGTACCTCTGAAACTTTAAGCGCTGCCCCTACAATTTTACTAATGAAAAGTGTGTTGCAAATTTCAATGCTGGCCCCTCAGTTATTTCTGTATGTATCTGACAGTATGTACATTTGCAGGTACAGCGCATTGAAAATNTTTCAATGCTGGCCCCTCAGTTATTTCTGTATGTATCTGACAGTATGTACATTTGCAGGTACAGCGCATTGAAAATACAAGTTCATGTTGGAGTACTCCGGAATAGTGTTAATAAAATACATGTTATCTTGGGAAGCAGTTGACAAGCCTNATACAAGTTCATGTTGGAGTACTCCGGAATAGTGTTAATAAAATACATGTTATCTTGGGAAGCAGTTGACAAGCCTTTTCTGAGGTGCATGTACTTATCGCAGATCAGTGGGTTGGGTGCACGTTTAGTAGGTTTCATTTGTACTTCAAANCTTTTCTGAGGTGCATGTACTTATCGCAGATCAGTGGGTTGGGTGCACGTTTAGTAGGTTTCATTTGTACTTCAAACATTCTGCAACGCAGTTGAAGCATCAGGTAGACAGTTCCCTTAAAAGGTTTGAGTTGAAAGGTTCTTATTATCGAGGTATGTAGCACTGATAAGGGTGAACTGAGGTGAATATGTAACGGCGGTGGAATGAAAGTGTAAGGGAAACGGGAGTACCCGGAGGAAACTCGCCAGCCAATGGCAACGTCCGCTACATTTCCCAAATGTGAAAATCTGTATGACCGCGCCGGGGACCGTACGCAGTTTGCCTTGGTGCGAGGTGAGCAATCTGAACACTTCACCGCCGAGGCCCCCGGGCCTCCTTATTAAGCTCTACGTTAAAATGCCAAAGCCTGACCGTGAGGCAAAAACATGGCGTTCTAGAGGCTACCATCCATTCCCAATCAGAGGAGCTTCCCCTCTGCACTGACCCATCTCATCTCAAAACTGCATCACAGTATACCCTCATCTTGATCGGTGTACGAGAAAAAATTGATCGCTAGAGTGTGCGAAAAACTTTCTGGCAGTGTGAAGTGGGCTTGAACGAATCAGTAACGAAAAGAAAGAAAAAAAAGTAAAGCAATAAAGACGGCGGACAGCAGGAAAGTTTCCCTCGTCTTGATCCAGCAGTCTGCTCAGTAAGTATCCAGAAGGAAGCGCCCTCTGCAGGATTAACCACAGAGACTTCTGCCAGTAATCCTCAATGATACAGGCAGCATGGCGAGCTGGGATAAGTGGCGAACCTGAGCACTGAGATCCCGCCTTCTAAGCCATTGGTTCCCTCCCTCTGCGTCGTTCCACGTGCCCCTCCGTCAAGAGGTCAGCTGCAGATACAGCTTGGTTCCTAACCCCGGCAATGGGGTCGTTGTCAAGCTATGTGTCCTCCGGCTCCGTAATCGATGTGATGTCCAACAGCCAGAACTGTTCCGGGTCATTGTGACAAATACGTATGTGCAATTACAGCTCATCACACGATTATGCAATCATTTCGTACAGCGTAGAGCGTATAGGCTGTTACTTACAATGGAAAAAAAAACTATCACCAACATAGACAAGAACGGGACATATTTTTGTCTCGCTCGGAGTTGTCTTCACTGAAAACACATACACTGAAAAAAAATTTAAATGCAACCAAAAATATTTTATGATACTGAAAAANGAGTTGTCTTCACTGAAAACACATACACTGAAAAAAAATTTAAATGCAACCAAAAATATTTTATGATACTGAAAAAGGAACGTACATAAAAAGGAAAGTACGTAAAAAGAAATTTTTCGAACACATAATTGAGCGTGAATATAATTTACCTGTTTATCAGTAGAACTGTGAGTTCTGCTGCAGATTTTTAGCATATTTTATTATCATTCATCATTAATTTCAAACAATTAATGTACAAAAAAACGGTTTAAAAAACATTACATTTTTCTCGTCAGTCATAAAAATGTTATGCATCCTCTTTTTTTTATATTAATTGCTCTAAAATCTAAATCAATGATTTTGTATCATAGCCACCGCTGTAAAAATCTCAACCTCAAATTACGTACACTACAAACAACCTCCTCTCCTTTTTCATATAGTTCAGATTTTTTACATCATCTAATACGACCCTTTATCAGTAAATACTGTAGCTCAGATTTTCGACACATATCATACCCCACTTGTCAATAATATCAGTTTCCATGTAGCTCAGATTTATTATAATTTTCGTACANTACATGTAGCTCAGATTTGTTATAATTTTCGTACACCCTTTTCAATTAATACCCCGTTCCCATGTAGCTCAGTTTCTGGCTTCCAGTCTAGTTTGAAGAACTCTGAAAATGCCTACTGCAAGGTACGGCGAAACATCGGTTAGAAAAACCAACAAGACGCAACTCCAGCCCGGGAACCAAGACAAACATCCTGACAATGGTCACGAAATCCTGCAATCTCCTATGGTCCCATCATAATGGACGGGAACACGCTCAATATTCACAATAAAATACAATGCAATCGAAGCAATATAATCCATTCACGGTTAATTCACACTGTTTTGAAGTCCTGCTAAAGTTCTACTTCCAGGATATGTATCCGCCTCTTGCAGGCTAAACTTAAATAAGTCTAGAAAATTACACCAAAGGACAACGCACCGAATTCGTGCGTACTCAGTTGTAGTAATATTTTGTACGAGAACTATTTCTTACTAGGCACTACCAATACTTGTGTTATCTGGCTGTTTTTATAAATATTTATTATAGATGAAATATTATAATTTACAACTAAAATATTTGTAAAACTTCATTTTAACTAAAAAATAGGATTATTATATGCTAACAGAGGTTAAAACGCTTGTAATACATGACATATTTAGGAAACACGTCATACATGGGGTGATTATTCAAAGGTTAGATTCTAAAATTTTGAAGAAACCGCGAATAGTTTAAACTTATAAATCGCACGTTTGAGTTATTTATTACAGAAATGTACACCTAACTTATTATTTATTAATTGTTATATATACAAAAAGCGTGGTTCTATTGTCACCGCGCAGTAAAGAGTATTTGAAATGAAATTCCTCTACATGTGCCAATATGTCTGTACCCCCTTCATGTGGTTATAAGCTGTGGAAATTGACAATTCGATGAATGATGAATGCGATTTATACGCACACGCAAGCTGACGGTTGAAAGAGTTGCTCAGTTTCACGGAACAAAATGTTTGTATAAAAAAATGTAAATTAAAAACACCAAGAAAAATATTATTTCGTTTCCCAGCGTAAAATTGAAATAAATTTTAAGGTGATCTAATGCAACGAGATGTAACAATGATACAGTAATTTTGCGGTATGAAAATCCTCTTCCACGCAAGCAGATCATTCGTCCCCGTTCAAACTCCGTAACGTGATTAAAAGGTGCCATTTCAAACCGACGAGGCACACTTACTCCAGTAGAAAAGTTTACAGCTCACTGACGAAGAACAACTTTAATTGTCTGGATATCAATCTCAAGTCTTATATTTTACGCGTCAGACAATATAATAAAATGCATAATATGTACATTAATTATGGTTTTATCAAAATTAAAGGCTTATTAAGACTTTCAATTTTAATTTAATTCTAATAGCTGACATCCACACGGGCAAAAAAAAGGGTGTTACAGAATCGATAAACCCCCCCCCCCCCTTTTTTTTTTT